>JARBWK010000007.1:66237213-66364713 GCA_030556195.1 Anolis apletophallus | reverse complement strand
GAATTTGACATGACCAAGGTTCAAGTCTGTGCACTCCATTCTCTTCTTGAATAATTAATTGGAAAGTTTTGGCAAAACAACAATACAATTTAATACATCCTTGAAACCACACGCTTTGATATGTGCTTGAATCCACACTTTGGGAAAGCACCAATTACTGTCTATTAGTTTACCTGTAATTGCAAAGTGTGGTTTCCAGAAGTAGCTAATGAGGTGATGTGTGAGGAGAGAAAATATTAACACAGTGCATTTTGCTATAGCATCAAAGTTTAAGTTGGTATTAATGTGAGCTTACCCGTAGAAACCAGTATGTTGAGGAAGTTATTACTTGTATTCATAATACATATATTCATACTAATTTCCAGTGTAGAGAAAGCTGTATAAACAGTTATCAAACTACTGTAGTTTTACAGGAAGTATTGATGTTAGCCTTTTCCAGCAAGCCACTTAAAAAGTCTTTTGGCACATAAATACTTATGAATTTTATTTGATGTAAGCTTTTATGAACTGCAGCCCTCAAAATTTGGTGATCTATAAGGTGCCGCAAGACTTTTTGTTGCTTTTAGTATTTTTAATTTGGCATAAACTTTTGTGGACTGAAGCCCTTGTGAATTTGAGGTGATGGCTGTGGCATCTGAATTCCGATGTTCTTATGTACCTTTAAGCTGACACCAACTATGCTTTCCTTGACCAGAATTATTGATAGGAAGTGTGTTATTGCCTTCTTCTGTAGTTGAGTAACTGTGCCTTTCTCAAGATCTTCCATTTGGTTTCAATGGCTGAACAGGGATTTTAACCCTGGTCTTCTAGATTTCAGTACTCTACAAAGTTCTGGGGATATAGGCAAGAACTGATGTTTGTCAAATCACACAGAGCTAATTGGATGCAGCGCCTCACTCTTCCTTATAATAGTTGTCAAATGTAGAAATTATTATTAGCTGTAATACTAGAAAGTAACAGCCCCACCCTGACCTCCCACAAGTGCTTTGGGAACATCCTAGGCAGCTGTGGGGGTAAACCTTGCATGGGATATCATTTGTGTAGAGGAAATTTGCTTTATGTTCATGACCTGGACTAGTTGATACCACTTCTCTTCTTACATTAGGAGATGATATAGCTTCATAGATGTGCACTAGGTGGAAGCCGTAGATTACACAAATGGCTGCTCTGTGTGAAGTCCAGTCTTTTTATGATATCACGCATCCTTTAATATTTGTGGAGGATCTGTCTTTTAAAGACATAAACATATTTTCAGAATTATTATGTCATAGTCAGATATTGGAATTAGTACTATTTTCTCCACCATGCAGTCTGTTCTAAACATAGATTCTCTACTTGTCATTGAGGTGATCAAAAAAGTGAATTTGTACAGTTCAGGATTGAAAGTAAGGTTTCAGCATTTAGCTAGGTAATAAGTTACAATCTTTCTTTCTTTTTTCTTTCTTTCTTTTTTCCTTCTTGCGTTCTTTCTCTTTCAAGTCGAATTTCAACAAAGATTACTCTTAGAGTAGCTTGATGTCTGTCTCAAATTCTTCCTTCTCCACCAATCCAATGTAAAGTAACACCATGGGCTGTAATCCTGCACACTTGGATATAAGCTCCATTAAATACAGTGGCCCTTACTTTGACTAGAACATGATCTGAATTGCACTTCTCTTATATAAGCATCCTTTTTTCAATCCACTACCTTATGGGATATTTATAACTTGGATGTTATAAATATCCTGGGCGAGCGAGCTGTGTGGGGCTGCTTTCTTTCCTTTGTTGGGGGTGAGGAGGGAGGGCTCAGCCGTGTTCCTGGGGCTGAACCCGAGGAAGAGGGGGCTGCGGGGATGGAGACTTCACTTGCTGCTGCTGCTTGTGCCCTCGCCGCCTTTCTCCGCCTCGCCCTTGAAGGAGAAAGGCAGCGAGGGCCCACGGGAGAGAGAGAGAGAGAGAGAGAGAGAGAGAGAGAGGGTGGCTCTTCAGAGCTGGCTAGGAAGATCCACCCCCCTCTCCCCCGTGGGCATGGACTGCCACCAGTGGGAGGGGTCCTCCTTACTGCCAGCCATCCACTTGGGCGTCCTTTCTGAGTGACACCCTTGAAAGGAAGGAAGGGCACCCCCCCCCCCGCTGCATCTGTCACTTTGGGGAAGCACCTCTTCCACTCTTCCTTCTCCTGCCCAGATAAGGAAGCCTTGAGAGAGGAGGGAGGGGGGGGGGAGGCTGCCATGGGGAGGCTCCAGCCTCACGTGGGTCCCTCTCTCGGTTGAGTTTCCTGGCCCAGGCAGCAGCCAGGCGGCCCCTCTTCCCAGCTCTGCGCCTTCCGAGCCGCCGCTGAGGCCATATGTAGCTCGAACGCTGGCGGGTGCGCCTATAAATACCCTCCTGCTGCGTGCGTGGGAGAGCCCTGCTGTGCACGCAAGAAGCAGGATGGGATGGGGACTTCCTGCGTTGCGAAAGCACGCAGCAGGAAGGAGGCAGGCAACGAAGACATTAAGAGAGAGAGCGCGTGCGCAGGCAAGGAGAATCCCCTTCCCAGGTGCGCGCGGCGGCGAGTTCGTGGGCAGGCAAGAAAGAAGCCCCGCAGAAAGAAGGCTGCAGTAGGAGCCTCACAGGCACAACAGGTGATCTTTTCAAGTTGATTGTTCATATAGTAGCTCGCATGATGAAAAATTGTGGGCACCCCTGCTCTAGGACATATTAACAGTTATCCGATTCTTTGTTAAGCATTTAAGAATGCAAAAAGTTCAGTACAGGCAATCCTCAAGTTAAAAACATCCAAGTTATAAACTACTCATAATTAAGAATGAGGTGGGACAACAAAAAATGAGAGAAATCTATCCCAGGAAGGGGAATTCACTCCTGAAAGAGTTATCATGGGAAAAGGTGTCTTGACTGAAGCTTTCTCGCCAATCCTTGTTTCCACAACAAGCCATTTTCCCCCCAAAATCCAATTATCACACAGATAGAAAGTGAGATGAAATCTTCTGAACAGGGGCAAATACTGCAAACAAACACCTCAAGGATGTTTACCCTTCCTTCTGCAATCCAACACGCATATATATATATATATATATATATATATATATATATATATGTATATATATATGAGTCTTTCGCTCAAGTCTGACTTACATACAAATTCAGCTTAAGGACTACAGAACCTATCTTGTTTGTAACTTGGGGAATATCTGTACACGGCTTCATTGCTGTGCCAATGGATACCTAGATTGTATGTTGACCTTTTCCCCACCTCATTGGAACATAAAGAATAACATAATACTTTGCAGCTTGTGAAAATAAGATGGGTACAGCTACACTTACATGACAGGTATTCCACTCACAGAACTCCTGTCTTCACTCTTAACTTAAAAGATGAATCTGAAAAACCATAGTTTTATGGAGGCATGCATTTAATCTTACTTTATTTTTTATGGAAAGATACTTTGAAATCAGCTTGCTGCTGTTCTTCGGTAATAGCAAGCTGCTATGAATGTATATTTTAATACTTTTTATTCATACACCTTTGAATTATAAAGATCATGGCCAAAATTAAGTTATTATTACCAAGTAGAGTAGACCTGCCAGATCAATAGAACTTACCTAAATGTTGCCGTACAAAAATTCCATTGATTCAATCGGTCTTCTGTATTTGGGACTCAATTATTTGGCCAATCACCACTTTGCTGGTTTTTGTTGTGGAACTATTTGGTCATGTAACGTTCCAAAGCCAATTCTCTTACATTTTTCAGCTACTATAAGAGCTATAAATTTGTTCTTCCTGCAAAAGGGAAACATTGAGTACTAAATTCTGAATTTGTGTACCAAATCTATTTACAATATAATATTATAACCATATCAATGTGTTATAGGGTTAATAGGATATTGCTCCTCCTGAGATCAATCTGTTTGTAAAGCACATTTTATTATCTGACTAGTATGTTGATAAGTAAAACATTTACGTATCATGTAGCAGCTTATGTTTTGGAAACACAAAGAAAATATGGGAGACTAAAAAAACCTGGATGTTCTAAAACTATAAATCCAAATAGTTTACTATAACATGTAAAAGTGAGTGCAGCATTATAAATGGAATTTGTACTCTTTAAGCTTCTTCCCTTCCAGATTTGGCCATGCCAGAAATTTTCATTAAATTTGGCTTTCAAAATATTAGCTCAGCTCAGAGAATGGTTGCTTTTCTCAATCATATGTGAGACATGTACAAGCAGGCGTACTTATTCAATGTGAAAATGAAGTTACATGTCTTTCTCATAGGTGACATTTAGAAAGCTTTGCATTTTGTCCTTCTCTTTTCCCTATCGTATATTTTGTTATATGAGCAATATGTTGCAATGCTTCACATAGAAACTATTGCATAGTGTTGTTGTGGGATGTATATGGTAAGTGATAATGTTCGGTTAACAGAACACATTTTTTTATTTATTTTATAAATGTTGGGGAATATAAAAAAAATAATGGGATCTCAACCTCTTGGGAAACAATCTAGATAATGTGTCTAAGTGTTGCCTTATTTATAAAATCTTGACACCAAAATTATTCCACAGTATGGAATTAGCAGTCGATTAAAAAAAGAAAGAAATGTCCTTCATAGTATTAATACCATCTAAGTATTCAGTTTCTTCCAGGATGAAATTAAGTAATAAGGAGCGCATGGGTAGATTCTTTGGGATGAATATCATTTTAAGCATTTGCTTTATCTGTTCATTCCAGTAGATGGCTACAGTTCACTACCAAATTGGAGCTCTAATAGATTTTTACAGTAAGTAAATCAGAAGATGAAGGTTGAATTACTATAAATGAGTTGACCTGTACATTTTTCTTAGTTCATGTGCTTAGTCATACAATATGCGCCATTTTCCTAAGAACATCTTCTCTCAAGTCCTCGAAAAATGTTACAATGCTCTTGTTACTTTTGAACTGGGTCTGTGATGTAAAGGCGACTACCCTGCGAATGTCCAGACATTTAACGTTGTGCAATGCTAAAGCGGTGCTTAACACAAGCCCAGAGAACATACGAAAAAGCCATATGGCAGCCCTGCTAAATTAATACTACAAAACCCACTCCTTTTCTTAGGTACTGTCCTCAGGAACGTAATAGGAACAGGAATTTATCACTTCTTTCTGGCCCATTTTTATTGAGGCAGCTGTTTCGAAAAAGGTGGATTTTCAGTATTTGAGAAGCGAACCTCTGTGTGTATATTTTTCAGCAACACTGAAAGGCTATATTAATCTGAATGTTTGGATTTTAAAATGTTTATTGTCACACAGCTGGGAAGATGGAAGCAATATTTGTTGTGGTTATTGTTTTTCCAACCAGAAAGAAATGAAATCTTGATAATTAATGTTTAGTGAAGTTGTTTGCAAATATAAAAATACACAATGGAACACAGCATTGTAGCTATTGTGTTCTCTGTCTTTCCAAAGAGAGGCATAAATGAAAGAATACATCCTAAAGCAATTCATTTGTATAACAGGTCTGTGCTCAGTTTTTTCTCTTACATTGCTCTTACACATTAAACAACCTGTTTTCTAATACGAACATTTCAACTTATATACTTTCACCAGCTATAAGCTTTTTAAAAAAAGCTATAGTTTTCTAAAACTGCATTAAATGTAATGTTCTCTGTTGCAATTGTATTTCCCATTGCAATCAAGTACCAATTTGTATAGCTAGATACAACTGCTTAATTCATTATTAATAAGCATGGCTCTCCGCTCTGTAAATGATAAAAAGTGCCAGTTTAGGAATTTCATTTTAACATGTAGATGATAAACATTAACTTTTCTTCTGTAGCATGAAGATTAATGTCTTAAATATATATACATTCTTTATCTTTTGCAGTCTTGATTTGGAATCATTAATTTTCTTGAAATGCATATTCCAAAAGCCCTTAGCTCTAACTAAAGCGTGTACCTATTTTTACCTATTTGGTACAATGCTGCATTTACTGTGCCCATATTCATGTCTTAATTTTTCGATATTGTAATTGTGACCAGGTGCATGAAGCTAAATTAATGAGGACTTTTAGAATGAAAAATAAATTAGACCTGCTGCTGTACGCTCTTATTGCATTCTTTTAATTCTTTTCATTCCCTCTCTCCAGTTTTGTGAGCCTGTAATAAAAACCCATTTTAGGTAAAGAATCACAGAGCAGAAATACCCATGCAATGAAGAAAACTAGTGTATCCCTTCTGATGTTGAATATATGAAGAGAGATGCATCTTTAATGCCATGGTCTTTAAATCATAGTGCTATATTAGCTCCTGTGAAGAGCAAATGGTCTTTGAAAAAACACACTCCTTAGCCACGACAACTATAACATCTGAAGCAGAACTACTATAAGGCAGGAATAGGTGAAAAGGGTCCATATAATGTATTAATGATCTTGAGAAACAAAAAAATACATAATAAAATAACTTGGCATCGGCTCGATTTTTTCCCCTTAGCTTGTAATGTATTAACAAGAAAAATCTTAACGTAAAATCATCATGCATTCTGCTTTATATATTTCAAAGATGTAAGTAAAAATTACCTTTCATTTTTATGATCTATGCTTTTAAAAATTAAAACTTCTGACAGCGTAAAGCTCTGGTCAGGTAAGTTACTATCTTCTCTGGTATTGTAGATGGCCCCTAAAACTGGATTACATGAAAGCTGGATCTTTTATTCTCTTTCTCCTCTTCCTTCCTCGTCTCTCCCTTCCTCATTCATTGTTCACATTGGTGCTGGCAAAACGATGTGAAAATATTTTTAGTGTGTGGTTTTGGTAGGACAGAAATCGCAGATGAGAAGCTTTATTTTGCAGAATGATGACATTAGCCCGAATTTCCAAAGTGGCTTGGATTGTAATGGTTTGATTCCTGATGTAATATTGAGCTTAATTAGAAATGGATTTCCCGTTAGCACGCTTGTCTTTTCATTGTTATTTCAAGGTTCTTCTCTTTGGAAGCTGTCTCTTGGTGTTTTTGTGCACCTTTTCAAAGCACTGTCAATCTGCGTGCCATTTAGTACATCTGTTGTAATATTCTTTGGCCAGAACCGCAAACCAGCTGTAAAGGGTCTGCAGCGTTGTTCCTGGCTTGGCCGCTAGGGAGTGTAAAAGGGTGCTTTTGGGATTATTTTTTCTGTGTGTCTTCAAATCTTCTGTGCATTTTCCGAAGGAGCATGTCATTGCAACTTTTCTTACCAGTACCATTTATTTCCCATCCTTCTTAATGCATTTTCTCTGAGTGTTGTCTGCAAGAAGCACAAAAAAGGGGGGAAAGTGCTGAACATTATCAATACAAATCAATTATTTTGAGTTGTACGTATAATACCTCGGGCTCAGAGCAAACCTACTTACATAATTTTACTAGCGATTGATAATAACTGAACAAAGAAGTAAATAGTTTTATCTGATGGTAGCTGGAAAACAGCCCCTCGCCTTGAGACGTTTCTCTTAAAATTTGTTCAGCAAATGTCATGTATAATTCTCGCTGCGTAATTTGTTTTGCGAGACATGGCCTCCCCCTCTGCGCCTCCCGCCAGTCAACTTGGTGTTCCAGATAAAAATACTGCCTTTGGAAAGGCATTTTGTTGCTTAAGGTTAATTTTGAAAGAAAACTACATTAGAGCAAGTGCATGTTAAAAAAATCTACATGATTGAAAATATAGCTCATTCTAGCTGAAAGTACATTAATCCTTTGGGTTTTCATATTAACGTTATTGGGATATATGTGTGTGTATATATAGCACATACACACATATATACAGAGAAAGAAAGAATGGAAGAGGTGTATTAGCTATATTAAAAGAGCATAACATTTTGTATCTTGTATGCTATTTTGCTGAATAAAACATATACATTTTTGTATGGATTAAGGGTTTTTTTGTGTTGACTGTATCTCTGTGCCACACATTGACACAGCTGTTACCTAGGTTTTGCCAAATCATATAATTTATTTTTAATATACCTTTACAAAATGTAGATTTTAAGAGATGTTATAGTTTGCAACCTCACCATATGCTCACTGATTTTTTTTAATTTGAAGAGATTTCTGAACACACACACACTGTACAATACTTTATAACAATTTAGTTTGCATACTAAAACGTAAAAGGGTTGGGATGATGTCGTTGAGTTGATTTTTGAGCCTATGACGTTCCTTAAAAACAAATTGCTCAGGATAGAGCCAGCTTCTTTTAGAAATACAAAACATTGTCCCTGAGAGAAACTGTAAAATGAATTATGCATAAACCCATCTATAAAACTACACTAATATGTATAAGGATATTTTGTGTATATATTACATAGAAAAGCTAAAATATTATGATACTTGACATGTGCACAATATTTAAACGAACACTGGTATGAATAAGAATACTTAAGCACAAGTACTTTGTTTCTGCTAATGCATTAGTCGTGTCCATGTATGTACATGGATGAGCAATTATTTAAAAAGTTTGCAAATTGTCTGAGTGGCAGAAGAAATCATAAAAGGAATTTTGGGTTGGCAGTGACAGCGGTTACATAGGACGGCTTTGTTTTGAGAAAATAAATAGACAAAACATTGGTGGATCTTTTATGATTACAGTTCTTGATAGCTTTCATACGAATGCACATAATTTGTGACAACTCCAATAAGAAGACATGGCAGCCAAACTTTCAGAGTTAGCGGCAAAGTAAATGGGGCAGGTTTTGCATTTTGAGCAGAAATCTTCTGAACTGTGATTGAATTTGTCGTGAAAGTGTGTCAGAATTAATAAGGAGTTTACGTGCCAGGGTGCTGGGCTCTGCCGACTGTTTCGGGCGAAGGAATGGTTAACATGAAAAGTCATCTCACCGCATCTGGCATGCGACAGCAAAGGACAAATGTACTTTTGTGCATTTCGGATCTTGGTGCCATTTCTCATTTCAAACCGTTTTTGTCAGGACACCAGGCAAAACAATGATGCTTTGAGGATGTAATTAAAGATATTGTTCAAAGAACAACTTTCTGCGTATTTGAATTATTACTGTCATCAGAATCATACAAATATGGAAATATGAATGCCAGAAGCACATAAATCAATGATCAGCATGGCCTCAAAATCCAATAAATATGTAGAGTTAAATACTTTAAAATGCAAATTGCATCTGATAATTTGCATATGGTAGAATTTAAAGGAAATTTTGTTGCTTAACCACCTCTAAGGTAGCAGTTAGGGCTGTGCGTAAACCTAGAGTTTTTTATTCATCATTGGTCAAGTTGCAAGATTTGATAAATGATAGGAGACTGCTTTCCTTGGTTAAAATGACTGAATTCTTTTGCTGAATCCTAAAACTGCCTTGAAGTCATCTGAATAATTAAGAGTTAATTATTCTTCATCCATCTAAATCAGAAAAGGACAGATTTAGGGAAGGAATTTATAATTTTTGCCTCGTGTCCTGTCATGTCGTAACGTGATAAACTAAACTGACTCCAAATAATATCTAGTGACCTTATAGTAATTACGCCTCACAAAACATTTTGGTTGCAATTTTTAATTGCTTACATCGGTTCCAGAAAGTACATGTTAATGTTCTCTGAAGTTTAATTGTGTTCAAAAGGAAGCAATATAAAATTCATGTTCCATTACTATAATATTTTAGGTTCATCGGTCTGGATAACATAAGCTTCTCTGATTTATTCTTGAAATATAAAATGGTGGCCTTGGTTTGTCTTGTGCTTCATCCCCCTATTCTTTTCTTTTACCCCATCGGGGTTTTTTTTTGCTCCGAGAAACAGTGACTAACCCTAGCAAGGAGATTCCTTTTCTCTAGTTGTCTGTTCTTTCAGCCTTAAAAAGTTCAAGAGGAACAAAATTCAGATCAAGTGGCATTTCAGCAGAATTAAAATCTCCCTTTTAAGAAATGGATCTGAATGTCCTTAATCATGGTAAAGAATTTAGACATTGTAGATGTTTCCATATTATACCGCTACCTCTAAAGACAGCTCTCTTTTGACAATTCAGAACGAGACTCCACATTTGTGAAATACTGAAATACACCAAAAATGCTTTGTAGATAGTGCATGTTTACTGAATACTAGAGGAATTGTAAGAAAGAAATCAATATGCATGATCCCTTTTCATGTAGTACAACAAAGTTATCCAGTCAGGTTAAATAAATGCTACATTTCCTTCCAGAAAATCAATTTGCTGTATAGTGCATACACTCTTCTCAAATAATTATTTTACAGTGTATGCACAGTAAATTCTGTATTGGCTCTGTCAAAGAATATCGACTAGTAATTAAAAAAATCCACACCCAAAAACCGAATCCCTTATTCCAGCTCTAGAAAAGCTCATGGGTACTTTGAGGAACTTTGTATATTCAAATTATTTAATAGGAAATTTAAGTGAAAGCCTGACAAGGCACACTTTTTAAATATTCTTTTAAATGGTCTTTGTAACTTATGATTATGTTTTAATTAATGTTTAACTGTTTTTTTTTTGCTGTTGTTGGCATCTAATGATTGCCGGTTGTAAGCCGCCCTGAGTCCCCCTCCGGGGGTGAGAAGGACGGGATATAAATGTCTGAAATAAATAAAATAAATTTTGCAATTTAAGGAAAATGAATCTATTTGGTAACAAACATGTCCTAAGCAAGGTGACATAGTTCCACTAAATTGTTAAGAGTTCCCAGAAGGTGTCAGTAAAAAAGATGGTTTTTCATACTAAAACACAGAAGCACAGTTTGCTTTGTCCCTGCTCATCAAACCTATTTCAAAATAGCACCGGATTTATTTAATGTAATCTTCTTTGTACCTGCCTTGATAGAAAAATAAGCAAACTTACAGTAGGGGTGTATGTGTATATGTTTATTTGTGTATGTGGGAGATTGCTGCAATGTTTTAGACATAACTTGACTTAAAAGCCAGATTTTATAAGAGGAGAATATGGAAACATGGTTTATTTTCAGATCTTGTTTCCTCAGAACTTAAAATTATGTCTTTTAAAATGCTTTGACCATTTTTGATGCAACTGTTCAATTGTAAAGACAATCTTGTGCTTTTTGTGTGTTTTTTACTGAACAGTTCTTGATGGGCTCTGACTTTTCCTTTTATTTCTGTCAACCCAATTACAGTACATTAGAGCGCACCCTGATCCTACTTGTTTGCCTGTTATGCAGTGTATATGTTCAACTCATAAGCATGTTCATTTAGATATTTCAGACTGATCAAGCTGAATGTCTTGCAGCAACACATATTGATGTCTACACAACATTAGATGATACTTTCAACTTTAGTTACTCATTCTACAAATTGCAGGCTTCAGATACCATTGTATCTGGGGTTTCACAAGCACCTAACACAGTGATTCATATCTATGCCCTCGGAAGAATCAAAACTTAATTGGAGAAGGGTTAACTCATTAGAATGCACTTAGATTATAAAAATAGCTGGAATTTGGGCTAGAAAAAATGGCTAGTAATTAATAGCAATACCATTAATTTACAGTACTTTAGCTCCCTCGTTCAGATGGAAGCAGCAGTGTGGATTAGTAGATAAATGAAACCTGGGTTCAAGACCTTGTTTTGGCAGTGATTTCACTGGGTGGCATTGGGAGAGTCCCCCTTTCACTTCTCCCATCATTAAAATGGCAATAATGGTTACATTCAGAATGAACTAACCTGCCTATTTCTCCCAAACAGGGCAATGAAATGTATTAATAAAGATGTTTAACATTTCTTTTGTTTAAGAAGGCTACAATTCCTACATTGTTCAAAAAAAGGTTATCATGATGTTTGCATTCAGGATGAAAGAGCTAGATATATTGGGGGTTTATAGCAGTAAAGTATGCCTTAAGAATAGCGGTGCCAATTTCCAATAATCTGTGCCATTTATTTTTCTATGTCATACAAATGTACAAGTCAATAAATACTTTTAGGCACCATCATTATTCAGAATGATCTGGTCAAGGCTGGGTGCGGTATTATTGTCGAAGGTCAGAATTACCCAACGAACAATGTAAAACCAAGCTAGGCATCGCAGAAGACAAAAAAAATACATTCAACTAGTGGGATCATGGATTTGTTTGATTCAGGTAATTGAAAGTGTTTCATACTATTATTGCAACTTGAAGGCTTGTTTAAGTGTCTAGCTGTCAGTCAGTTTGGAAGGTGAAAAGTATTCGATTGTCAGTCTGTCAGTCAATAGAGATGAGAACTGTCTGCCTAATGGATTTCCTTACATAGATGACTGCATGGAGGTAGAAGTAAAATCAATGTGTTGTCATGTGCGAGTGTGCTGCTTCAAACTGCCAGGTGAAATGCATCTGTATTTGGTAACATCTACGTCCTTGTGCGGTTTTTTTCTGTGTGGTTTGCTTGTTTGTTTGGATTTTTTAAAAAAAAATCTTTGGAAAAGACAGATGCACTCAAGATTACAGAGAGGGAACTGTCTGTGCTATAGGTGATGGGTTATTTCTGAGCACCTATTTATGAGGAGGGAAAGAGGATTTCTTAACCTAGATTATAGGATTGTTTCCATCATGGGAACCTAATTCTACAAAAATGTGGAAACCATTTTCCAGTGCCTGTTTCCATAGTATGAATCTCTCTGAATACAGATTTTCCTAATTAATTTTCGAAGTTCTTAAACTAAGTAAACTGCCTATATCTCTAAATGAATTGTTTTGTTCAGTGAACTGGCTTTCTACAACTAGGCATAACGGTTTTAGAGTCCTTGTTAGAATCATGGCTGAATGTTAGGTCCGTCCGTCCTTAAAAATTGATGGCTTTTCTTACCAAAAAATTATTCGAAGTGAAAACCATTTGCCACCTGCAAAATACTTCCAGGAAATGTGACTTTAGTTTGGTGCATTCAAAGCTCTAACCTGATTTTTGGTTCTGCAGAACCTCAGAATGCATCCTCTTCATAACAGCGGCTAGTCTTGTTTTCAGATCCTATTATATAGAACCATAAGTGCTTCATCCAGTTGGCTTCTCCTTGTTTTGTTTGTCTAGTAGGACAGAGACCATCATAGCTACCATAGTTTTACATGCTCCATCAAGTTCATATCCCAGTGAATTCACTCACATAAAACTGGGATGCCTTTATACCAACCTTTAAATCCAGCCCTGCTTGCCCTCTTTCTCTTTTGGCACACCCTTAGTTTCCTTGCCTGGGTGAGTGAATTAAGGATGTGACTGTAATGCAAGGACGACTATTATGCAATTAAATAAGGTAGTTGGACCGATTAACCTACGAGGGCGGATCAATAAGTCTGTGACTTTTTGAATGAAACACAGGTTTTTGGATAAAAAAATCATTTTATTTTTCAACGTCTCCTTTGAGCTCTATACACTTTGTCCAATGTTCCTCCAATTTTTTTATCCCTTCCAAAAATAAGTTTTGTCAAGGTCATCAAAATAGGCATTTGTTTGTGAGATGATTTCATCGTTGGAGTCAAATCGCCATTTTTTCAGGTTTGGAAACAAGAAATAGTCACTCGAGGTTAAATCCGGAGAATAAGGCGGATGAGGGAGCAATTTGTATCCCAGTTCATGGATTGTTGCCATGGAAACTGCACATGTGTGCACCCTTGCATTGTCCTGGTGCAAAAGAAGTTTTTTCTTGGCCAAATGCAGTCTTTTTTTCAAATCTTCGTTAAATCGACCCAATAAGTTGGCATCATATTCACCATTGATTGTTTTACCTTTTTGAAGGTAGTCAATGTGGATGATACCGCATGCATCCCAAAAAACGGTTACCATGACTTTATTGGCTGACAAACCCACCTTGGCCTTCTTTGGTGCCAATTCACCTTGAGAAACCCACTGTTTTGAGTGCTGTTTGGTCTCTGGTGTGTTGTGGCGAATCCACGTTTCATCCACTGTTACGAAGCGGCGCAAAACCCATCCATATTGCAGTTGAACAATGCCAAACACTCCTGCGAAATTGTCACACGATTGCTTTTGTGGTTGATTGTAAGCAAACGCGGCACCCATCTTGCGGAAAGCTTTCTCATACCCAAGTGATCATTTAAAATTGAAACCACTGAGCCATGTGAGATGCCTATGGCTTCCACAATCTCTCGCACTTTCAATCTCTGATTGGCCAACACCATATTGTGAATTTTTCAATTGTTTGGGGTATAGAGACCTCAACTGGGCGTCCAGAATGTTCGGCATCTTCCGTGCTTGTATGGCCACAACGAAATTTAGTAAACCACTTTTTTACCATTGAAATTGATGGTGCAGAGTCCCCATAGTATTTATCAAGCTTAGCCTTGGTTTGAGTGATGGTTTTTCCCCCGCAAAAAAATGCTTAATGAACACACAAAATTCACTTTTTTCCATTTTCTCCTCAAATCACGTGGGAGTCTGCTATCGATGGCTGTCAAACACAAACTAAATTACACAGCTTGTTCAAATTTTGACAGGAGTCAACTGACAGATGCTTGTTGACAGGAGCAGTGTTGCCCTTTCAGTTAAGAGGTGGGAAATTCAAAAAGCCACGGACTTTTTGCCCCTCCCTTGTATGTAACAAAATTTGAAAAAAAATCTCTTCCTGGGTTGAAAGTGCCATTCCTGTTTAATTATGTGGTACTTACTTTGAAAGTTATACTCCACAAGCTGCCACAAACTATGTTGAATTGGTTTGAGACTATGAGATATTAATTGTAAAACTATAGCAAAATTTTCCATGTTTTTATGATAGAACCAAATTCGGAAGTGACATTCATAACTTAGGAACAAAAACCATGTCACATAGTGTTATGGATCTGACTTTACTAACTTGTTCATGGAGAGCATTAGCAACTATTTCCTTTTGTACTTCCAACGGAACTCCAGTAACCAAGAAACAGAAAACATATGACCAAAAGCTAGTTATGGCAACTGAGGTCTCTGTTGATGGTGGTGAATGCAGTCATTGAAATGCCCTTCCCCAAGAATGCTTGCCTACTGCTCTCTTTGTTAGCATTTAGTTAGCAGGAAAAACCTTCCTATTTAAAAAAATCAATTTTTTGTTTTCATCCTCATGTACCAGTACTGTGCTTATGGAGGTTAAACAATAGCATGTCTTGCACATCCCCGGACCCCATTTATGTCTTCGCATATTTATAGTGTTCTTTGTAACCAACAGTGTGTGTTTTCATTATATATTTATTAGTTTTCTTCAGGGTTCCTTAATTTTCTTGTAGCATTATGTTTTTATAGAATTGTCAGTTCGGGCTTGGAAAGCTCAGCCCTTTCTCAAGCTTTTCTTGCAATGTTCATCACAATACTGCACAACATCATCACTACTATCAACAATCATCACTTCTCCCCTAACATTTCTTAAAGATGTTTCTTTTACTGTGACTACCTTTAGAGGTAGCAGTTGCAACAAAAACAGAGTGAACAAGGATGTTTTGAAAAAGTTGGGGACTTGTGAATAGCTAAGGATGATGGAGCAATGATACATACCATGGTCTCTCTGGGTATAAGGAACGAGAATTGGTGGCATCTTAAAGCTCAGATAGAACTGAGATACCTTAGCCACCAAATAAAAGGTAATTAATTTGAAACATTAAATCCCCACGAACCAGCTAAAAGGAAATTTCAGATCATCAGCCAAAGATCAGGGGTGAATAGGAACAAAATAGCAAGTGGGGGATTAGACATGGACAACCAAGTGTGGGATGTGAGTGCGTGCAGTAAATGATGCAACTTCAGGCAGGAGGAGGAGCTGGAAATAAAGAGCAGGTTTTAAAGAAGGAAAGTATAGACATGAGTGTTTGTAGTATAGAAATTATTATTGAAGACGTGGAAGATTTTTTTGTGTGTGAGAGAGATTCTTTGGCATGGAACAGAGTGGCATGAGTAGCAAAACTGCAGAAAAGATCCAAGTGATTCCTTAACCAGGCACATAGCAAAGGAGGAGACAGAGAAGAAGAATTCACAATTGCCAAAAGCCAGTTTTCTTGAGCTTCCTTTAAAGACCTTCAGTTGATAATGGCGTGAACAGAAATATTGAATATAGTGAAAGTTTGTGCTGGTGATTAAAGGAGCATGAAGTCATATTTTTTACATTTTCTTGCCTTTCTGGAAGCCACTTAGCAAATTGGAGATCTTAAGTTATTTTGAATGGATTCAGTCTAGCAATGAATTGTGACAGTTATTATAGCATGTGGTCCCAACTGTAAAGGTGGGCATGTTTAAATTGAGGCTGTCAAAATGAATTTTGAGTTGCACTTCCCTCTGGTATACAGCAGCAGACAACCTCTCTCTTATGATCTTAGAGCTTGTGTTACACGGAAATACTTAGGTTTCCCCTTACTCCTCTTAAGCGCTACATCATTCATGAGGATGTTACTACTTATTTATTTGAGCATCAGAATATAAATGTCCATTTTGTCTGAGTAGATTGTACTGATACTTTTCTTGATACTTAACCTAATTTTTTGCAACACTGACATATTCAATTTGCATGGATTTAAAGAAGCCATGGAAAAAATCGGGTGGGGGGAGCCAATTGAAACATATTGTAGAATTTTAAAAGAAAGATAGATGTTCATTAGTCTCAATTCTATTCACTCTGCTTATTTGTTATTACTTTAAAGTTTAGTATTCATGTTATCATGCATTTCAGAGTTGGGAGAAGTTCAGCCCATGACATGAGCCCTTAAGGCTGTTTTGAATCTTCCTGTAGCCCCATTTTTCCCATTTTCTAAATTGGCTTCCCCATCTCCTCTCCACAAAGAGAGACCCTTTAAAGAATAAGTGGACAAGAAATAGAATCCTCTTTTATTTATTTTTAAAAAACAAGACCTGTTGTGGCCTAGAATGACCCCCATGTCAAAAAATCTTCACATCCCTGGACAAATAAAGAAGTATAAAAATTGCACGGGAAGGTGTTGTGTGACCTTTCAAGATCCCATGGAGTACAGATACAGTTCCCCATGCCAATGTTCTCTTTCTCTGTGTGTCTACTAAACCCCATGATAGGTTCACCTTAGGGGTTTCCATAAGTTAGAAACAACTTGAAGTTATAGAACATGAACTAAAAAATCCAAATGAGATAATATTCATAGTGAACATACCAGATTAAAACCAGAAGTAATTACCTTGAATATACTGTATGGATCATTCATCGAAGCAATGGCAGAATCTTAAGTTGACATAAAAGAGTTACACATAGAATAGCCTACAGCAGTGTTTCTCAAACTCTGCTCCTCCAGATGCTTTGGACTTCAACTCCCACAATTCCTAATAGCTGGTAAGCTGGCTGGGATTTCTGGGAGCTGTCCAAAACACCCGGAGGAGCAGAGTTTGAGAACCACACGATTGCTACTGGAATTATTCAGCATGGCATAGCATTCCAGGAGACAAGTAAATGAGCTCATATATTTTTTTTATTTCAGAATGAGTAGACTTTCATTCTTTTGGCCAAACTATGAGGGATAATGGCAGGATAATATTCTTGTAGGTCTTTTGGGGCATAACAACTCCCTTTGTTTTGCTTTTAAGACATGGTGGTTGGCATACTTCCTGTAGATTGGAGATTCATGCTTTGGACAACAATAAATAGAGGTGTTGTCTCATCCTGATCATCATTAGTTCTGTTTTGATTTGGTGGTCCTGATCAAACATCCTTATGAATATAATACCATAGCCAAATCTTATAGTTGAATATATTATATGAACTAGCAAAGATCCCAGTGACTTCAAGTGTTGAAATGTGGCAATGTAGATGTATGCCATGTTGGAGGCCATGTTGGAGGTCAGAGCCAATATAATTGTATATATTTAAGCACAATAATTAAGACTACATGTACTCAATTTCTGCTTTGGAAAATTAGGATTATGCAAACAGGAGTTTGAAACAGCATTTAATACTTACATATGTAAATTACATTGCATCCATGTGCTACTTAATTACAAATTGTATTCCATAGATGGGCTCTCTGTTAAGTGTTTTTAGCTTATTTAGAAACCTAGACCATGCTTTAACATGGGAATTTGTGAAATTATGGGTTTTAACATCTAAACCTTGTAGCTCTATGAGATGCTTATCTATCAGACTTCATTGTACAGAGATCATTGCAGGAGTTCTGTTGTTTGGATAGGGTTCTGTCTCAAAATCCGATTGACTGTTATATGAATTGCTGGCAAAAAATAAGCTTCTGACAAAACAATTACTGACTTGTTTCTTCAAAGACAGTGACAGTAAAATTGCCTTTGGGTTAAAATACTTGCTTCTAATTGTTGATCACTGCCCCAAGCTACAAGCTGCAGGCGTTCTGCATAAATACATTCAGATAACTATTTTAACCCTGAGGCAAATATATTTCTGATGTTATTATCTCAAATATAGTCATGAATAGTCTGTCTTGCTCAAGATAGGACCTGATTTAATAATCTGATGTATGTTTACAATTCCTAGTAACATGTTTATTCAAGAGGTAGCAATCAGCTGCTTTGGGATTTGAATCTAGGATTTGAAGGAATTAAAGCATTACTTTCATGATTAGATACAAGTTTTATTCAAGTCTCTGAACTCTCTTGGCGGTTTGTCTTCTTCTTAAGATTCGCATGAGGATCCACGCCACATGTCCAGTGGAACACTCTGTTCACATTTCCCTAACTATTTAGCTATAGGAATATCACAAGCAGGATGTGAGGATAAGAACACTCTTCTTCTATGTTCCCTGGGCACTCGTAAGAAAGGCATGCTGCTTGTGATGCTGGAGGAGTCATAAAGCCATCTTGAATAGTAGCTCTTTATGGTCCTAATATCCATGAAATTTTCTAATTCCCACTCTGAAGCCATCAAATTTGCCAGTAACCACTCATGCCTGTGGCAGTGAATCCCACAGTTTAGCTACGTGTTATGTGAACATTGTTAAAGATGTGTCCTGAATGTTTCTCCAACAGTTAGACCACGGCTGGGTTGAAGACAAACCTCACATGGCTCCCCAAGCTTGATTTCAGCTGCAAAATCTCTCATGTATTATTTATTTATTTATATTTATTTATAGCATTTTTACCCCGCTCTTCTCACCCCACCCCCCGTAGGGGGACTCATAGTGGTTAACAATGGCAATGATTCAATGCCACAATAAAATTACAATTAAAATAAGATAAAAGCATACAAATATCATAGGTTAAAAACAACATTAGTTATACAATCATAAAGCCTTTTCCATTACAACAATCACAAGGTCAGATTCGAGGTTCAGTGCCGTTATATCCAATTAAATAAATAAATGCTTGGTTCCACAACCATGTCTTCAGTTTTCTTCTGAAAGAAAGGAGGGAGGATGCCGATCTAATTTTGCTGGGGAGTGACTCCATAGGCGGGAGGTCACCACCGAGAAGGCACTGTTCCTCGTCCCCACCAGCCGTGCATGAGAAGCTCATGGGACCGAGAGCAAGGCCTTCCCCTGCGGATCTTAGGCTACGAGGCAGAATGTAGAGGGAGATACGTTCAGACAAGTAAACTAGGCTGGAGTTGTATAGGGCTTTATAGGCCAAGACCAGCACTTTGAATTGTGCTCGGAAATGGACCAGCATCCTTTCCCAGCTTTCAAAAATTCATTATATATTTAAAAATATAATTTTGTTGGCTTTTTCCTCACTCTGTAACAAACCGAAATGATCCAATCCCCAAAGAATGGCTCTTTTCTCCCATTTCCCCAGAATACCTCAATCCCCGAAGAGTAAAATTTAAAACTGGCTAAAATGTTTACATGATTATGGCTAAAAGTGCTATGGCATCACTTCCAGTTGCCCAAATGTAACAGACCTAGTTGCCTGTTCCTGCTTAAGGGGTGGACCCCAGGTACTGTTGTTATGAAAGAAAAGCTTCTACATGGACTTTATCAGACATAGACTGCATCCTCTCTGTTTTCAGGTTCTGGCAAAAGGGAGCTGCACAGATAGGGTTGCCACATGAATAAGGGACAGATACCCAAAAATAGGGAATTTTTCACAAAAATAAGGGACACTTCATAAAAACTTGAAAATCATCAATTGATTCTCAAGTTTTTATGAAGTGACCCTTATTTTTGTGAAAAATTCCCTATTTTTAGGTACCCGTCCCTTATTCTTTTATCAAAAGGTGGCAACCCTACGCGCAGAGGCCATCCCACAATGCACAGCCACTTCTGGTGGCTACTTGTGAGAATCCATGTTGGAAGTGCCTGGAAATTGAGAGTAGCACGAAAATCACAACAAATGATAGGAAATGACATGGGATGGCTAGCCATCCCAGAAGATGGGGAAAAACATCTCCAATTTCCCCCCGCTTTCCCCCTTCTCATTTGATGAGGTCCATTATCTATCTTTACTAATATCTCTCATAATTTTATATACCAGTATCATATCAAGCTTTATTAAGTCTCTCTCTCCCCCCGCACTCAAGCTAGACAACTCCAAACATTGTATTTTTACTCATAAAGTTTCTATACTAGAACCTTACCTTGGCCCAGGTACACTTTAATATACACATAGCATGTTGAGTTAAGAGCTAGTGCCAGAGCATGTGCTAGTGCCAGAGTTCAGGGGTTTAGAGCTTCAAGGGAGCAGTCTTCGTGCCTCGTTCTCTTGTCCATTTTGGGAGATTGCTGTCTGCTTTGCTCTTGTCCACTCTGAGAAACTTTGGGTTAGTTGATTTTTGTGGTTTTTATTCCTGGTATGTTTGGCTTCATGGAGCGAGAGAGGGAGAGAGAGCAAGAGAGGGAGGGAGGCTGGAATGAGTATAGTATGAAGAAAATGATGCATCTGTTGCTCCACCTTTTGGTTTGTGCTCCCTTTCCACAACTTGGTGTTTCTACCATTTGAAAGTTGGTCTTTCTTTTTTTATTGTTCCATGTGAATGTGCAAGTTTTGTCTTTCTGTTACACTGGCCAACACACATTTTGCTTCCTCAAATACTTCCTTGCCACAACTTTGTGCTTCTGTCACTTTCAGTTTGGCCTTTCTTTTAACATTGTTTCATGCGAATGTGCTTTTATACATTATTTGTTATTTATCAAGTACATATTCTTATTTAAAAACACGTAACAAAAACATTGGAAGCAGGTTTGGGGGCAGAATGGATTAATAGCATTTTAATGTATTTCAGTGGGAAAATTGCTTTTGAATTAAGAGCTTGCTCATGGAACAAATTAAACTCTTAACTCAAAGTATCACTGTACTCCAGTCCCCCCATTTATTTATTTATTTATTTATTTACAGCATTTACTGTATATTCCACCTTTCTCATTCTGCAGGGCGGATTACAATGTACACATACATGGCAAACATTCAATGCCATAGACACACAACACATATAGACAGACAGTCAGAGGCTATTTTAACTTTTCTGGCTACCAGGGGAGCTGACGCTTCACCGTCCATCTGCAACACTGGTGAAGTACTTTCCACATTCCCTGCATGCTTTTTGCTGGAGGTTTTTTTTAATGGTTTCCTAAATTTGTTAAGTTAGCCTCCCCACACATAGGTGGTACCTAAGTTTCCTACTTGACAGATGCAACTGTCTTTCGGATGCAAAGGTCGACAACAAGCTACACAAAATTGGCTGGAAGCTCACTCTGACCCGGGCTGGCTTCGAACTCATGACCTTTCAGTCAGTAGTGATCTTAATGCAGCTGACACCCAGCCAGCTGCGCCACAGTCCCGGTGCATCATTTTGCTCCCCTCCCCAAGTTATCAGTCATGTGTCTCAAGGTAAGTGAAGCATCACCTGGCAAATCCTCACTCATGGTATAAGTCATGTGTAACGATTATTGCAGAGATTGGAAAAAATACCTATTGAGCGGACTACAGCTCCCAGAATTCCCCAGCTTGCTATTTAACTCCATTTGTTAGATGTGCGACTAGATGCATTAGTGAGGCTGTCCTTTGTGTGCCCATATAGCTCCATGATCCATGAGCTTTATCCAGTCGTTTGATCACATTTGCTGAACCTCTTCATGCATAGATCCATAAAGACCTATGGGACGGTCATCCTTTACATAACAGCACTTAATGCAGTGTTGGGCTTGACCACCTACTAATATAAAATACTAGTCTTTTCAATCTGCTAGGTTTCAGATTCTGATCCATAACATTGTGAACCAGTCCTAAAAACAATGTATTTGGCTATAATTTATTTTCCTATGAAGGAAAACTATGGGAAATAGCAAAAAACAAACCAAAACCCCCCCCCCCCCCACAACCACCTAGGAATTAAATTTATTATTTTTAAAAAATGATAGATCTTTACCAACTGACGAAAACATCTTAAAATAATATTTAGTTTTAATTTAGCTTTCAGAAGGTTTGTTTGGTTTCCTGTTGTTAGAGCTGCTTGCTTTCCATCTGGTCTCTTTATTGCCAACATTTAGTACAAAAATGGATTGTTATTTAAGGTAATTGTCATGCTGCACATTTTTCTTTCATTGTCTTCTTTAAATCTTATATAGTCTCTGTTTGAAACTCAAGGTTGTCAGTGGTCTGCTTCCTTTAGTTCACTCATGTACTTTAGAAATGAATGACATTTTTAGAACACACAATCTCCCCCCCCCCCCCAAACCCGCATTTATGATTTATGGCTAACATATATCCCTAATTTTTCCTGCAAAAGGGATCTTTATTGTCTTTGTGGACTAACTCATAACAGAAGAACTTGTCTGTTTTGAGCTAAACCAGAACTCTTGTAAAAAGGATCAAATTATTTCATCATGTTGAAAATGAAAAGCTATAATTACTTGTAATTAGACTTGAGAATTTTTGAAATTGAGGAATTCTTTTCCAAGGGTTTAAGATCACCCCAAATCAGCACCGGTAGAAAATAGGAAATAATTTTCTGTTCAATTTGAAATTGATTCAATGTATGCTTTGACAGCACTTTTTTTTTGCTTTCATATTTTTTGTGAGGCTAAAGGTTTGAACTGCAGTGATTAATGTTACAACAGTTTCTTAGTGATTCTGTACATTTGTTTAGTTCCAACTTTTTAATGCATTTCTTTAAGTCTGTCTTGCAGTAATTCAACTGAGTTATTTTGCTTACTGAGGGCTGAGAAGGGTGGCATACAAATGCAGTAAATAAATAAATAAATAAATATTCCCTTCCTTTCTTCTGTCACATATATGCTGCCTTTCTAATAAAAAATGTCCAAAACAGGGGTATCGAAAACCTGCAGTACATACAAGTCATCATAAAGCAATCACTATGATAAACAACTTAATTTTACGTAATTGTGCTAATAAACAGATCTTTTTTTAAAAAAAAACCCCCTGACTCCTACAATCTTGACCAAAGTGGTAGTTTGGAGAGATTCCTGCAACGGGTAAAGTTTCCCATTCCAGAGAGATATTTTTATAGCATTTTCCCACATCACACACACACACACACACGCACACACACTTACTTCATAAGCAGAGAGAACACATACCCAGATGACTTGAAGTAAAGGGAAGTTTGTGTCAGGAACAACAACCTTAAAGCCAAATGTCTTTAGGTTTCAGAATTATTCAACAACTTAAACTAATATTTAAGTACACAAGCAGCTTTTGGGGCAGAATAAGAGCTATTATAAAACAGGTTTTTATTTTGGTAATTACATAGGATTAGTAAGTATAGTATTATTACAGGGATTTGTAATCAGGATAAAATACTATTTCTGCATGGCTGCATCACCACATTTCTATTATTTGTACTCAAACGAAGTAGCACTTATTAAAAACGATCAAAAAGGGATATCCAAAACAAAGAAACAATAATACAATCTCACAGGACATTTCTGCAATTCTATGTAGTAAGCACAATTCTGAATTCTTACTTTTAATTGAGCTTTTATAAGATCTTCAGCCAGCTGAGAAGCAAAATTTGCCTTTAAATTTGATAATATACAAACAGTGTCCCAATATAAACTGTTAAAGTAGGAACTCCAAAGGAAAAAAAATGGGGGGAGGGAAGTATCACAGCTTCCGCTTGATTATTGATCTCAGATTCAAACATTCTCTAGCTGATCAATCACAATCAGGAGTAAATCTCTACAGCCTTGTAAAGATCTAATTCACTTGCCAGAACAAGGAAAGTGCAACCATTATTTGGCATTCTAGCAGTGATGTTATTACTCCTGGTGTGAAAAAAGTCAGATTTGCTTCCCCCCTCTGCTACACCATTAGTGATATACAACATAATTACTTTTACATTAAAATACTAAAATCCACATAAACACATAAACATAACCACTAAACCACAGAAGTGTAAATGTGCTATAAAAGATAATGCAAAAACTTAAAGCTCTGAAAACAAGCAATGAAAATTTACAAAACACAGCAATAAAACAAACAGCAAGCCAACTGAATAAAATCAACAGCAAAACAACAGTTATAAAAACAGAGTGGCATTAGTTGAGAAGGAATTCCACAGTGTGGTTCCTACAGAATCCCCAATTTCTGTCCTAAATCAGAAGTAGGGACTGGAAAAAAGAGGTTGCATATACTGAACAAGACTGTCACCTCTTAGCAAGCTCAGTGTGGCCAACATTGCTGTCCAGAATTTTAGACTGGAATCTTTCCCAGGTCTGTTTGGAGATGCCAGATTTCAAGCAGAGTTATGCTCCTTTTACTACTGAACTAAGCTTCAGTATGAGAGAAGACATTTCCTCAGATACAATAGACCAGTGGTTCTCAACCTGTGGCTCCCCAGGTATTTTGGTCTACCACTCCCAGGAATTCCAGCCAGTTTACCAGCTGTTAGGATTTCTGGGAGATAAGGGCCAAAATGTCTGGGGACCCACAAGTTGAGAAGTACTGCAATGGACCAAAAACGTACAGACCAGTGACCACTGAGGTTCAGTAGAGCAAGGGTATCAAACCCATTTTCATTGAGGACCACATCAATCTTATGGTTGCTTCAAAGGGCTGTTTGTAATTGTATAACTATGTAAATGTAACTATGCTGCCCTGGCATGTGGTAAGCCTCGTTTGTCCCACGGGCCTTGCTTTTGACATGTGTGAGTTATAGCAACAGGCAATAATAGTTGTACTCAACTGGGCATGTTCTGCTCCCTCGGTCCAGTTATATAAAAATATATTTCAAAGAATTATGTGCCAACTGCTTCTTCTAAAATATGTTCAAAAGCATATATCACTTGCGTAAATCATCAATAACATTTTAATTTTCAATAAATGCCAAAACTTTCTTTCTTTATATTGAAATGTCTGTGCACTTGAGAGATTATTAATAGAAAGTTTATTTTCGGTTATCTCTGTGATGGAATGGTTTTATTATTGTAGGGTAGCTAGTCTAGTCTCCAGGGTTAGGTTCTAATTTACGCTACTGTATAACTACAGTAGTTTTTCTCTAGTAATGTTCTTATGTTCATAAAGAAAGTCCTACGGAAATTATTGACTGTAGTTTTTGAAATGCTTATCAGTTTCTCCAAAATACTTCCAATGTGATTCCACATGAAACTGATAGGGTCCTCCTATGCCTCTTTGCCATCCCTTTTCTTCCTTGGCTGTACAATTTTCTCCACAGCCATACTCACAAATTTACACTTGGGTGTCTCTTTTCTCCTGCAACATTTCTGACTTTTCTTCTTTGCTACTTGTAGTTTTGCCAAAATATTTCCTTTACTTCTTGCTTTATCCATTCCTCCTGTTTGACTTGCTTTCCATCCTATGTTTTATACAGTGGCCAAAATTAGGTATACAGTACTATTTAATAGAAACTGAAAAATTGCTACTGAACCTGTTAGGAGTCCCGCACAGTGAGGTAAGCTGGTTCTTCCCACCAGAGCACAGAGAAATGTGTTTTTCCATGATTTCTTATATATGCTACCTGGCATGTCCATGCAACTTGTAATGAAAGTAGATTTAACTGGGTCTATCTAGCCTGGCAGCGAAGTGAAGAAGAAACTGTCACCCAGGCAGGTTATTTAGTTATTTGCTGCTCTGTTTGATGGTTTGTTTTGTGTTTGTGATAAACAAGCATGATACGATTATATCGGATCATTTGTCAAACCCAGGCCCTTTATCTGACTCGTCCATTTTTATTGGTTCGTATTATGGTGGATGGTTCTTCTTTTAAATAATGATTCTGTTTTTGTAGATATCATGCAGAAAGCTACTGCCACTTGTTGGTGTGTTTTATAAATCATATGCTTATGACATTCACATTCTCCACAGTTCCTGCCTCTTGCATATATAGCGGTGGTTTCTGGTTTTACTTAAATTCAGAACTACATATATGCTTGACACTGGTGTGAAATCTGTCACGTTGGCGTCAGTAGATTGTGCAGATATTCAAAAATTCTTGCTTCGAAGTAGTTTGATACTATTAATACTAATATTTTGCTGTATTCATTGGCTTTAAATTATGCAGAAATGGAGTCAGGTTTTGTGTTTTCAATGCACAGGTGTTGGATAATGCATAATTTCTGGCACTTGGAGACATTTTGTGATGTTGGGGCTTATGTGTGCAGTCATGTTTCTGTCCCCAGTTTTAGCTCTGAATGTAAATGTCTGAACGGGTCCTGTATCATACAGAGAAAAGTGCAGGGTATAGCTTTCTTCTACTGTTTCTGCTAGCATGTTGGCTACTTATTTATGTCAACAAAGAAAGGTGGTGAACACACTGCCATATGTTCGTAGCTGGAAAGCTCCTAATTTGAGTGATTTGCTCCAAGTTCCTTGGCAAGCATCATAGGGAAGCTGTGATTTTGTACCTAGGATTCTCATCACCCAAATCCAACATTCACCCACAACATCATACTCATTTTCTTACTTAGTATGATGATGATGTCAAATAAATGTAATAAAATACAATATAATAGAATACAGTTAAATTCCATAAAAAAAACCAAGATGATCCTTATCAGTAGAACAATAGATGAAGAGAAGGCGAGTCCAGCTTTTGGAAGGAGGGTTTCAAAGACATGACGTGCTTTTAGATGTGCTTTTAGATGTGCTTCTGGAGTCAGATCTGATCCTGGGTGGCCAGCTAAGGGCTGAGACTAGGAATCATTTTTCGCAATGTAGCAGAGTGTGCCAACTGTGCTTCTTTCCAAAGCTTCCATTTAAAACTGTTAGTCCAAAGTGATGGGGGCAATCTCTTGATGGCATCTGGGTATTGAAAGCAGCAACTACTTAGTTACAGCACTGGTTCTAATTTAATTTCCAAGCCCAATTCAAAGTGCCGTGAAACCTTTAAAGCTCTAAAAGATTTATAACCCAAACTTTCATCATCATTAGTATGGATATGTTTTAATTTATTCACATTTCAGAGAGAGGTTTTTTTGGCATCTCAATTCTCAATACAAGCAGGTCCATCTAGATTCCTTTTTCATTGATCACCTGCCAGAAGGTTTTCTTTCCCAGGTTACTAGGCTTCTGGCCTAAGAGTGATCGCATGAATCAGGCAACTTCCATGAGAGTAAGAACCACTTTTTAACCTGGTGGCAGATCACAGTACAGTCAGCTTTCCACATTTGCGGATTCAGCCATCCATGGCTGGACTTCTTTTTAATTTGAAGATGAAACCTTGATTTTGCCATTTTATAGAAGAAGGACATGATTTTACTATGCCGTTTTATATTATGGGGCTTGAGCAACCACACATTTTGGTATACATGGGGTGTTGGAACCAAACCCCAGATACCAAGGGCCTACTAAAGTGTGTTTTCAGTTGAAAATGGGCCAAAAATGTGCCTTAAAATTAACAAAAGCTGTGATTTATGCTTTTGGGTTTTGTATATGTTTAGCAAGGTTTTGTCAGTTTTCAGCATTTTGAGTAAATATAGGAGTGGAAGATTATTTTAATCTGTAATGCTGCAAAAGATATTTGAGGACATTTAAGTGCCTTTTTGAGTGTAACAGTGACATTGTTACATTGTTTTATCTTTCTGTATCTTGGCTCCCATCTGTTTATTTGTGTCCCCCCAGTAAATCCTAATGTGCTGAACATTGATTTTTAATTTAGACTTCAAAGAGCAGATGTGTCAAAGTTGGTGGTTGGGGACCTACATTCTTTATAGGTATTTTGAACCATGCTAATTGTATTCAGTATACTTGCTCAACTTTGACATTAAAAAGTTGATTTACGATCTCAAGTTATTAAGCTTTACATGTTGATTTGAATACTAGGAGTGCATACATTCCTCCTGAGACATTGCCCATAACAAGAGGAGGAAGGATGGGGATCTTTTTTTTGCCCTTCCCACTTTTGTACTCCAGATGGCCTGCCATTGAGGTTTTCATGCATTGGATTTGAATATGTGCAACAGGGAGCATAACGTCCTCCTAGCAGCAACAATCCCGATTAGTCTTCTGTCATCCTGCTTATTTAGCCCCTTTACAAATGTACTATATCACCTTAATCTTACCTCCTTTGTCCTCAGCTTACCACAATTGATGCAAATCGAGTTGAAAAGGCAAAAGTGCAAGCTGAATAAAATAATGAATTCTTATTTTACTACTAAATATTTGATAGTAAAAATAATACGCTTGCAAGGGAAGGAGAGGAGAGCAGAATCAGGGCATTCTCAATCAGCTCATACAAATGTAGACTGCTACATCCTTTCCTAGGTTGTGTATTTTTCCTCAATAATAACTTTTCTTCTCTTGCCCATACTCTGATGCTGCTTGGTCACAAACATCCCAGTTTTCAATCATGAAATAATGGAGAGTATGATGTAGGATTTTAACTTGGGAGCATTCCCATTACAATTTAGGAGCCTTACCTTCATGCAAATTGGAGAGAAACAACCTCAGGGTAGGAAGGACTGTGGGGATGAGAACTTCTTTTTTTTTTTTAAATAGTTTTTATTGAGTTTTAAAATGAAAATGACAAGGAGGACAAACAAAGACAGCCGTGCAAGGCTGCTCACAAAAAACAAACGATTGACCCCCCCCCCCCCCCCCCCCCCCCCCCCAGCGTGGGACATGACAGTGCAAGACAAAAAGCAAACATTCACAGAGTGCTTCCGACTCACTCAATTCCCAAAGAGTAGGCTACCATATTGGTAGAAGCAGAATGGCTGAAAAATAAATACTTGTTTATAATTACACAAAAGAAAATCTAATCTTCGAACTTCCTCCGCATAGTCCTAATGGGGTAACACTTTTGTAACTATATTCTAAAGTTCAACTGAAAAGTTTATCTTAGAATTATTGAGATAAGTAGTGACGAGGGACCAATCTGTCTTTTCCCTGTGGATATCTTCCGCAAGTGCAGATGTTAATGTGTCCATATTTGCAATGTCCAGGATTTTCGTTTTCCATTCCCATAGCTCGGGAGTGTCTTCAGCCTTCCACCTCTTTGCATAGGTCATCCTCGCCGCTATTGTACAATATATAAACAATTTTTCTTTATTATCCTCCAACTCAAAGTCAATCAAGCCCAAAAGCATGTATTCGGGTTTAAACTCAAAAACTATCTCTAACATCTTTCTCATTTCCCTATAGATCACCTTCCAAAACACTCTTGCTTTGTGGCAGTTCCACCACATGTGGTATAGGCTCCCAATTCCATTTTTGCATTTCCAGCAAATGTTACTGACGTTCTTATTGAACTTTGCCATTTTCGTAGGTGTTATATACCATCTATGGGCCATTTTCATTATATTCTCCCTTAAGTCATAGGCATATGTCAATTTTAGATGTTTGTTCCACACTCTATCCCAGCGGTTCAGAGGGATAGAGTGGCCTATGTCCTGGGCCCATTTAATCATACATGATTTGACTCTCTCCTCCTCTGTCTGCCATTCTAAGAGTATGTTATATAGGGATGTGATCTTCTTATTCTTTTTTTTTAAGTAGCTTATCCCAGGTTGTATTAATTTCTCCAAAACCCTGTAGTTTGTCTTTTTTAAAGATCTCATTTATTTGAAAATACTGGAGCCAGTTCATTGAGTTGTCCAGCTCTTTCAATACACTCATGTCTTTTAGGGTCGGCCCTACTGGGGATTGTTCTAATAGCATATTATAGGGTAGCCATGGTTTTTTTTCTTGTTGTCTCCTATAGAAGGCTTCTTGGGGGGAGATCCAGAGGGGGGTTTTCACACATAGTCTTCCTTTATATGTGTTCCACACCTTCAACAGAGCTCTTCTTATGTAATGATTATTAAAGTTTTTTTCTATACTAGCTCTATCATACCACATATAGCAGTGCCAACCTACCCTGAAGTCGTGCCCTTCTAAATTGAGAATTGATGTATTCTCTAGTTTTGCCCACTCCATCACCCATTCTAATGCACATGCCTCGTAGTAGGTTTTTAAGTCTGGAACATTGAATCCCCCCCCTCTGTTTTTTATCAATCATGTTTGTCCAGTTAATTCTCGATGGTTTCCCTTTCCAGATGAATTTTCTTATTTCCTTATTCCAGATTTGGAAATATTTTTTATTGTATAGGATGGGGATATTTTGAAAAAGAAAGATCATTTTCGGCAGGAGGTTCATTTTTATTAAAGAAATTCTTCCCAAAAGGGATAGATTGAGATATTTCCATTTGTTTAATTTCCCTTTTAGTTCAGACCACGTCCTGTCATAGTTGTTTTTTACTAGGTCCACGTTGTTCATGGTTATAATTATCCCTAAGTATTTGATCTTAGTTGCTATTTTTATGCCATATCTCTTTTCTAGGTCCTCCTTTTCTCTTCTTCCTATATTTTTAGTTAATATTTTGGTTTTTCCCTTATTTATTTTAAAGCCCATGACTAGCCCAAAGTCCTCAAATTTCTTTAGCCATTTTCCATATTATCCAGTGGCTCCTCTATTATGCAGACCAGATCGTCTGCGAAAGCTTTGATCTTTATAGACTCTCTTTTTAATAATATACCTTTGAGTTCTGAGTCTTTCCTGATATTCTCTAGTAGGGGTTCCAGGCAGAGGATGAAAAGTAAGGGTGAGAGGGGGCATCCCTGTCGGGTGCCTTTTGAGATCTCTATCATTTCTGAGTGCTCCCCATTAATTACTAGTTTTGCTTGTTGTTTTGAATATATAGCCTCTATAGAATTGTAAAAATGATAGCCTATATCCATCTCTTTTAATTGTAATTTTAAAAAGTTCCAGTTCACCCGGTCGAAGGCCTTTTCTGCATCTATAAACAGAAAGGCAACCTTCTTTTGAATATGTAATCTGTAATACTCTATGGCATCGATTAATGTTCTGACATTGTCTTTTTGTTGTCTCCCCGGGAGAAATCCTGCTTGGTCTAACTTTATCTTCTAAAAAGATAAAGTTTTCAGAACCTCTACATCAACACAGCAGAACTTCTAAACATGATGGACAAGGAGGATTCAATTACTATATCCTTTTCCCCGTCCAAGTTGATACAAAATGATGGGGAATTGCATATAGGGCTTCTCATATCCCATATAATCTATATATATAAAGGAGGACCCGTCATCGAAAGACTGCCATAGGCAGAGAAACCTTCCAAGGCAGAGACACCAAATTTGGCAACAAAAATAGGCCTCAGGCAAGGAAGGTTTTTAGCAAAGAAACTTTCCCCCCCAAAACCTAGAAGGCCCCCAAAACAACGATGAAAAAAACCTACATTTCCCAGCGTCCTCTGCGGCCGCCAGCGAATCCCATTGGCCGACATCGGCCCACACTAAATGCCGGCGCCGCTTCCCAGCGGAGGCATGCCCCCTGCCATCCCCACAACCACTCCACCCCTTCCCCCAGCCTGGCCCCGCCCCCTGCCATCCCCACAACCACTCCACCCCGTCCCCCCGCCAGGCCCCGCCCCTGCCAGCCCCCCAAACCACTCCACCCCCAGCCCCAGCCTGGCCCCGCCCCCTGCGCACGACAATTTCTCCAAAATAACTGCCGCCAAAACAAATCACCTCAGGACAGCATCCCACACACCACAGCCAGTCGGACTGCCGAGGACACGCAGTGCCAAAAGGACAGGCTCCTTCAGCCTCGCCCACACTGGCCAAACCACTGACCACGGTATGACCAGTCACACAATCACAACAAAAAAGTCAACAAAAAACACCACACACTCTTCCAGACACTACAACTCTCACAACCACACTTGAGAAACACAATCCAAAAGACCAAGCCAGCACAAAATACCACACAACGCCAATATGCAGAAGATACACAACTATGTGCACAGAGCACATACATACCACTCACAGGACAAAAGACACCCACAACAAAAGACACTCACTTAACAAACACCACACCCACAACATGACAGCCACACAACTCACGATACTTACCTCTAGAGACCCACAACACAACAGACACACAACACACACAACGCATACATACCACTGCTAAACAGAAACCTGCACAGTACAACCAACTAACACACCCCACATGCACACCATACATCCACACCACACTACCACTGCACACTCACAACAACAAACTACACACTCAACACCACACATACCATGCATACCTATGGTCCCGACCGATATGCCGTTCCACTTCAGCCATCTCCAATTCCCAATCACACTAGCTTTTGCCATCACCATAAACAAGGCACAAGGACAAACACTACAAATCTGTGGCATAGACCTTGACACAGAATGCTTCTCCCACGGACAACTCTACGTAGCGTGCTCCAGAGTTGGGAAACCACAGAACCTCTACATCAACACAGCAGACGGAAAGACAGAAAACATTGTATATCCACAAGCTCAGCAAAACGCCAGCAACACCACACACCGACAACTCCACAGGACTTCAACATCCCACCCACCAGAACAACCCACAACGACACAGCCATGACCCCACCAAGACCGTAAGTAACATCATTTCCAACCCTTACATACTCAGACTTTCTCACATCTCCTAAATAGGGCACAGCAACGCGTACCGGGTACAGCTAGTAATTTATACGATTTCATTATACTTCTTTGCTGAGACTTTCTCAGGATGAGGTAATCTAGACTGTCCTTAATATTGAGTTTAAGGGAATGTCTGCTTATTAGTGTTAATGGTCAGTATAGCTGTAAAAAGGAATTCACAGTTAATATTTGCTTTTGGCTGTTGGACTGAACTTGCCTCAATTTATTACAAAGTCAATAATCAGCCCAGAAATTAAAAAGATTAGTAATTATTAGATTTTCAGAAGAAAGTACTAATGTTATGACCTATCTAACATTATATAGTTACAAAAATGCCATAAAATGATTTTTTAAACTCATATTTATAGTCAGTAGATGGCTTATTCGCTCATCTTGCTACTTATACATCCATGTAGTGTTAATTAATACTTTTGCAGTAATTATAGAATATTTTAAATATACATTATTCTTCTAAATTTTAAGAGGCTGGATTTTTAAAAAAAATATTTTATAAGGATAATAGAAGTGACCTGCAGTTTCATAAATTCTAAAATAAAGAGATGTTTTTAATTTAAAATCTTTACATTTTGATAGCTTTTAATAAGGAGAAGAAACCTTATGGATTTTATGCATTTCTTATTCCCCTTTTAAATTGACTCTCAGTGGTACAAAAGAGGGCATTGTTCTGTATGAGGAGGAAAAGTGCTTGCCCTTGAATAATGATATGAGGATCTTCTGTCTTTATACTATATTAAGCAAAATGTCTTCAGTTCCATTTCCTATAACTGTTTTGATTAAGTAAATCTTTAGCATGTAGCCGAGCTGATCCTAGTGAGCAAAGCATAGCTTTCCTCTTCTCTCTTGAGTATATGGTGGGCATTGATATCCCCAGCTCCCGTGTACCTGTTTGAGTAAGGGCCAAATGATATTGGCATTAGTGGGCATATTTGTGTAGAGCAAATATGGGAGTCAGAAGATGGATATTCCTCAGTGTGAAAGCAGGAGTGGAAAGGGGTTACAATTCATCTTCACTGTTAATTATAAGTTGCCCCTTCCCCAAATCTGATGAAGTTTGAATTTATTAAATATCCTAATGATACCTATATCCCTGTACCAGGCGTGGCCCTATGATTGTTGAATTGAAACCATTGGAGATATTTGCCATAATTTAACTTGATGCCATGATTTTGCTTAAGACTTATTGGTTCATTGAGTGGTTCTTGAATGCCAACTATAGAGAGATATATAGAGATTCATGGGGTGGTTCTATAGTGAACTCTGTAGTGTCATTGGACGATTCTACAGTGGCAACTATAGTGACCTCAACACCAGATTGTGCCTACTTGGTGGGCTGAAAGGGATTCTCTGAGCACCTTAGTGTTGGCAGGTAGTTCCCAGTGCCATCTCTATCACACTGTTTTACTGCTGGTTACAACAGCAAGATGGCCATTTCACCTTGTTCTCAGAGGCCCCCCTTCCTTCTACTGGATCAGGTGTCTTGTGTAGGAGTCTGGGAGGATTGAGAGGGCGAAAGCCCTGCTCTTCCTCCTGTTATCCTCCTTCATGAGTCATGCGACCTGGTAGAAGGAAGGAGGATCTCTGAGGGATCTCATCGCTGCAGCCAGTAGCAACACGGGGAGGTAGGAGGAGACACACATCCCACATCCCTAGGCCACTTGAGCTCAGGGAGTGCGGGATAGCTGTCGAGACAACTGCAACCAATCCTCCTTAGGAACTGTCTGTCTGGACTGTCCCTAACTTCGGGACGAATCTGACTCCTGCTTCAGGAGTTGGATTTTCACCTGAGGTAGTTTAACCTGAGGTAAAGCTGTGTTTAATTGGATCAACCCTGTGTGGTGTTTAGTTGCTGTGGGGCTAATCCCTTTCCACAACAACCTAAGTGATCAGTGTAGATGTGTCCATAGTGTGAATCTAATGCTATCCAATTTGCGGCCGTTGGCAGGGGATTCACCAGGCAGCCTGGCAAATCTAGTGGATAATGGGGGAAATCGTCACCCTGTTCCCACGGGGGGGGGGGGAGCATCGCTGTCCGGATTACCTGTGTTCTTCTCAATGAGAACATGGGAAGTGTCCTAGAAAGCTTGGAGGACACTGAGAGGATGGAATACCGCCAGAAGTAGCTGTATGTCATCTGATGGGATCTGGCAGGCTGTGTCCTCCCAGAATCCTCCAAGCATCATTGGATGCTAAAAATCATGTAATGTCCTTAACATCTTTGTGGCTACCAATATCTTCTCTCTTCTTTGAAACAGGTAGGCCAACGTCTTAGTGCTGGTTTTTGGCCCTTTGTCAAATGTTAGATTGAATGAGATGCTAAGGACATAAGCATACATATCCTGAGGTGCATATTGTAAGCGTATGGTAATCATAAATACATTTGGCCTTAAACTAACATTGCTATACTGTGCTTCCCTTTTGTTCTACACTTAGTGTTTAGAAGCATTTTAAGGAGTGTAGTACCAAAGCATCCTTTTTAAAAATATTAATACCCATTATCTGTCTTTTGTGTGTCTACTTGATTTAGAAGTCACCCCATCATCTATCATCTCAAACACACGCACAAATATAAAAGCCTGTCTTGTGCTCTGAACCTTCTGGGCATGTTTAGAAAGTTTTTAAAGGAACAGAGAAAACAGTGTTGTGTTCTTAATACCTTTTCACATAATTTGGCTGCACTCTATAGTTCTCCGTTTTTCATCAAGTCATCTACAGATGGAATACAAAAAAATAATAGTCAGGATTGGGGTTTCTCATAATACTATGATTTTTTCTCCCGTCATCTTCTTTTGTTTTTTTTTAAATAAATGAGTAACATTTTGAAAAGGTTGTTAATGAATTTCAAGAAACTTGTTCATACTTTTGAAAAAAGCTCAAGCTGCACCCATGAGGGGAAGAACACTTTGGGTGAATCTATAATGCATTCACAATGTATTGATTTCAGACAAACAGATTTCTTCAATTCGACTTGTTTCACAGATGTCTTCTGTTGATCTCCTAAAACTGTCCTTCTGGAAATGAAATGGAGGGGGGATCTTGGCAATGCTATTAGTTAAACCTCTGACAAATTTGGCCTTAAAATGAATATTCAATATTGAGTAATGGAACAGCATTGCTCTTACTATAAATATATCACCTTGTTCATCTAAGCTAACTACATATTAATCATTTGCACCACTGCCAGGTTACTGGTCCAGAACAATGCTTATTTATTCCTCAGGCAATTCTCTAACTAATAAATAAATCTAGTACTGGTGAAGAGAAAAGGGTGGGCGGGAGAAAATCTTTTCTCTGTTTCACACCACCTTCTTGCATATTAGTAATGCGCAAAATGGGTTTTTACATCTGCTACTTCTCTCTTTCGTCTCCATTTCCATCATGCTCCCCTAACATTTCTATGGTGATAATAAGTGATAATAAACATGCCATGGATTCTTGCCATGCCATGTGAATACAACCCTGAATTCTGATAAGCTGGTAAGTTGTATGCAATGATTATTAAAAGTAATTGCTTATTTGTGCCACATGAAAACAAAGCAGATTATCCACATAGATGCATTGACCTGACTAGCCAAGTTTTACAGCATACATGCAAGTGATATTTTACCCCTTTTACAATGAGTTTTGCATTGCCTTTTGGACTTGACAGTATGGTGTATCTAATTTTGTTTTTCCTGCTATTGTTCGCTTCTAGAGATGGGTTCGGTGGGTCCCACCACCCCCCTTAAAAAAAGAGGTGGCATAACCTCTTGTAGGTTGAAAAGACAGAACAAGATTATATAGCGTAAAACATACCGAATGTCATGACTGAGTGTTTTCAGTCATGAAAAAATGGTAGATAATATGGGTTTGCTTTTTGGGAACTGGTGAAGCATGGCGATTCATCAAATATTGAAGGAATCATCATGAGGTTTTTGGCATTAACTAAGAGTCTCTTAATGTGACTCCTTTGAATCACTTCACATGTGGAAATATTTGTTATTATTATTACAGATAGAATGCAAACATTTTGAGACATTTGTGTTTCATTGTGTGCAATACATGTATGCTATGGAAACTACTGGGGTCTTCTGCTGCATGTAAAATAAGTGCACAGCTAGCCTAAAACATTTGTTTATATTTTAGATACACCTTATACACATAGTCTGAATATTTTAATAATTTTGTGCATGTAGAAAGCTTGTGTGTGTTGAACCATCAGAAAACAAATAAGGAAAGCAGATAGGAAAGAAGAAAGGAACGTGAGCAAGGGAGAATGACACACAGAGAGGTTCATCTGAAGCTCCCAGCCCTGATCCGTCCCTTCTGCTGTAGGCAAACATGAATCCACATACATTTCTCCAACGATGAATCATGTAACAACTGAACATTTAGTTAACATAGGGGGGATTCGAGAGAACCAATTAGTATTTATTTGAATGAAACTATTGTGTGCTCCCCTAATATCTGTACCTGAAATGGGCTCTTGGTATCCAATGTGGTTTGCCTCTGAGACCATCTGTGGATGTTGAAGTCCTATTATATACAGTTGTGTAGTAAAAAGGCACCCCTATGTAAAATGGCAAAATCGAACTTTACTGTTTGGATTTGGGGCGTGGGGATGATAGTTTGAAGCTGCTGATGGTTGAATCTGTGGGTACAAATCTGCAGATACAAAATTCATCACTGGTAAGGGCCAACACTTTAGGACTCAATCTGAATGGGTATGGGTGCTCATTCCACACAGAATAAATAGCATTAAGTAAAGCACATACTGTGTACTAAGAGAAATAAACAATCAGTTCAGAAAAATTGTTGAGTCTTATTCCCGTGTGCAACAAATTCATTCCGTTTCTTTGTATTCATTTGTATCTTGCCTTTTCTCAGCCGGGGACCCAAGGATGCGGGAATGTCTATGCTTTTCTCCTAGTTCAGAAATGGCTGTTTATTTTTTGTTAACTTTTACATCCGAGAAAGCAAGATAACCCAGCTTACCTATCCAAATGTATCTCCTTCTATGATCCACCTCGGAGATTAAGGTCTTTTGGGGCGGCCCTGCTCTCAATAACACCTTCCTCGCAAGCATGACTGGTGGGGATGAGAAACAAGGCCTTCTCAGTGATGGCCCCTCGGCTATGGAACTCCCTCCCTAGTGAAATTAGAGCAGCCCCCTCCATCCTGACATCCAGGAAGAAAGTAAAAATGTGGTTATGTGACAAAGCTTTCAGACAACAAAGCTCGCAATGCAATAAGATAATAAGGAATAGTGAATGGACCAATAAAATGACTACGGACTCAATTTTGGATGGCGTGATTTTAGAAATTGGTTTTAATTGTGTTGTTTATCTGTGGGGTTTAATATAAATTATATTATTGATGTTTAATTGTTATGCTCTAAATGTTATTTTATGTTAATGATTTAATTTGGTTAGGTTAATTTATAGTTATATGTTATTGTCTTGCTATTACCTTTTGGTTTTCATGTGTATATACGGCATTAAATTTTGCCTTTATAATGTTGGAAACCGCTTTGAGTTCCCTTAGCGGGAGAAAAGTGGTATATAAATGTAGTAAGTAAGTAAGTAAATAAATAAATAATTTCAATTCTTTCAGCACCAAGGTCGTTATTTTAAGTATGATACTTATTTTGGTTCTCCTTTTAAAAAATCTAGGTTCTGGGGCAAAAGAAATATATGTTATTACTCTATAGCTTGTTTTTCAGGGTTTCATCCATTATGTTTCATGATTTCAACCATGTATCTCGTTAATTTGCTTCCAGCAGTATTCGTGTAAGGAAATAAAATATTACAGCCCAATCCTAACTCTCATCGCTTGGAAGTAAGATCCAGGGATCTTTGTGATCCTAAAAATTCCAAGCATGCATGTTTAGGAATGTAAATCTAGGTTTATCGCACCTTGTCTAAAAAGTTAGCTTTTAAAATTTAATTTACAAGTCCCATCATCAACAGATGCAGTCTGCTTTTTCTTTTCCTAACTTTTAAAAATAAATTAATGCATTATATGTACCTTTTAATAGAAGTATATATGATAATTTAGTCTATGAATTTGCACTGATAAAGTCAGTATAAGTTCTAGATAGCTACTGTGTGTATTTTGAGCGGATTATGCAGTGAAATCTTTTGGCTGCTACACTAAACCTTGTTACTTGTAAATAATATCATTTCATGATAGTGTGACCAGAATGTGATAGTAGCATCCCTGAAACAGTTGATTTCCTATTTTGCTTGATAATAGTTTTCTTCAATGTTCAAGTATTTTTCCATTTTAATTATTAAAAATGCTAAATGCAGTGCTAAAATTGCAGTTATTATTTTAACAAACGTATAGAGAAATTATTGTCTTCATAGTGAATATCACTGAGAAATATATTGGCTGCAGTGACACTGCCGTGCATAAGCCTTTTTTTTTACACAAAACATATTTAGCAACTGACTAAAATCTGAGCAGAAAGCTCATCTTGAAAGACTCCTTAATTAAAAATTAAACGATGAATTAAAACTTAAATTATGCAAAACTAATGAGCTACATTATGAAAACCAACAATTAGTGCACTACAATATATGCAAAAGAAGTGCTAACAGTCTCCCGTTTTGGAGGGGTTTTCATTTGGATTTTAATCTGCATTGCATGCTGTTTAGAAATCTTTCATCCTGAAGTACTTTGTATATTTGAATTGAGATATAAATCAGCAACTTAAGATTTGTAATGTTTACGAAACACATCAAAGATTTAAAATGCGGGTAATAAAAATGACTCCTTTTCAAAGGAAAAAGAGAGAGAAGTGGGCTGTGGATTGAAGATCCAATTGGTTTTCAATTAAAGAAACATCACATTTGTGTGTATGGTTCAAATCAGGTCATCATGTCATCTGGCACAAATCAATAGACTAAGAATGGGCTCATTGACAAAAGTTGTAATTTAACTTACTGCTCTAATTCCCTCATGCAGAGATTTCTCTGCATGCTGATATAGGCACCTGCTAATTGCAGATAGAAAGATTCCGAGCAATGAATTTATATATGCATGAGTTTTCTAGGGATCATCAAAAGGGCACCATTAAATTGTAGATTCATCATGAAGCTACTCTCCAAATATACTATGTTAAGTATTGAGCTCCTGGAGGTGGACTTTCAAATCTCATTAGTTTAAGAGACCATTAGATGACAGTGTGCTGGCTTTGAATCCTGTTTGCCATTCCTTTTTCTAGTGCCCCAGTAGAAATGCTTTTATGGCTCTATGTTTTAGTAGCTAAATAGGTCTGTACCTTTGCCTTGGGATTGCTGTAGCCACTTAGCCTAATCAACGACCTCTACAACCAAATGGATTAGTGAATGGCAAGGCTTAAATTCAAGACTCTACAGACATTATCTATTATTTCTGATCAAACAGATAATTCATTGAGATTAGGCCGTGAGTTTCACCACCAGCTACATCTCAAGTCTTGACAGGTGTCATTTCTATCACACAAGATGTGACTGTGAACTGGCGACTATTGGAATAATATATACGGTTTGCCAAGCTTTACCATGAATAATATAATCTTGATTTGCACTTATCATTGTATCTGCTTAGCATCTGAACGCTATTGCCAGAGATTGCGATATATGTGCCACATGACCACCAAGCATAGGACTAAAGATTCCCTTGCAAAATGACTTGAACCCAACTTTTCTTAGTGTGTTTAAGTGAAACTGAGATGACTATCATTCCTAGTTGGAAGTAGACGTTACACAGGTAAATATATAGGGAGATAGGTATCCATAGATATCTCCCCAGTGACTGAAATTTGGATTACACCTTTAGAGTCAAACACATGTCAATTCAGAAATAAGGTCTGTGTTTTCACTCCCAAAGAAGTCTATATTACAATGCAATGCAAGTTTTGTGCTCTGCCTTTATCACTCAAGTTCACCTAAATTTACTATTGCTCATCTTTCCATTGAAAAATTGTCTGCACAATTGTCTGTTCTTGCCTATGTCTTTGCTGGTAGAAATATATTGCATACAATTGATTTTATTCAAATGAATTTGAGTACAACTGGTTGTTATTATTTTGGTTCCAATTTTAACAAAGAATGCTTTATAGTATATACTCTGTATTTTGCAGTTCCCCTATTTTTTCTAGGTTAGGAATTGTTACATGGGAGGCTACATTCAGATAGTATGAATTAATGGGTCTCTTCTACTTTACTTAACCAGTACTAAATAATTAGAATTAGAAGATGAAGCTAAAGAGAAAGAGAGTTATTGACTATATTGGATGCTCTGTCTGCTTGAATGGCACTAAGCAGTTGTTTAGGTGGGATACCAGATTCTCCTAGAGTAAATATATTATTTGTGAAAGATCCGTGTTAGCCAGAGTACAGTGTAACATTTCAAAGCCTTCGACAGTCTCTCCAGGAGGTGGTAGTTGTGGAGGCATAATGGATATCAGCATCTTCAACTGACAGTTCCTTTCCTCTTGTCTGTCATGACTATTTACTTCTGATCATACCACCTGACACTTCTATGCCACAATAGAAAGCCTAACCAGCAAAGGATAAGAAAGACATTGGGTTCATGGTTTCTTGTTATGTCACAACAGGCAGCTGGCAACTCATTAACACCATGTGGGGGTGTAAAAAATAACAGTGTGTTATGAATTGTGCCTACAGGCACTATTATATAAGGGAAACCTATAGTATGCACTTGAAAACAGATGAACAGTTGACTGAAAAGGGTGGTGTATACTCAAGAAATGACTGTCTAGTAGCCTGAAGTGCATGGTAAAGCCATCATAATATAAGCGAGATATTCTGCATTGTTACAAATATTGGTTATGCTAATTAACCAACTAATTTGTGTATTTTTAAAAATAAATTCTGCTCTTAACATAGGCCATTGCAGTGACTTTTAATGTTTCCTGCTTGAATAAAGTGTTCAGTGCTGATTTCTATAGTGCTCTAGGCAAAACAAAGGAGAAATTTGTTTTCTAATAGTATTTAAGTGCACAAAGTACTCCAAAATCAAAGCATCAGCATCAACATGAGATCTTGGATTGGATCCTAGTTTGTGTATATGGAGTAGGATTAATTGAATTTGATTTTCTTGTCAACCCTTCCAAATGACATCCTTTAACAATGTTACACATATAGAAGGTAGATTGTTTGAGATGTTAGCTGTCTTGGCCACCAGTTGAAGAGAAAACTATATATTAGAAAGCATATTTTTATCATAATTGGATTCATATTTGTTTAACTGCTTCACAAGGAAATTACCAGTTTTGTGTCAAAAAGTAAATACAAATGAAAAATCTGCACAGATCATAGATCTGTCTAGCTTAATATTGTCAATTCTGACTAGCTACCGCCTCCAAGGATTTTAGGCAGGAGTCTTTCTGCCGCCCTTTCTGGAGAACCCGAAAAGGCGGCAATACATGGCAGCGCATGTTGCCCCGCTGCCGTTTCCCCATCATACGGGGGGAAAGGGCATATGCTTATCTTGATTTTTTTTAAGCAAAGTAATGAGACTCATCCTTGCATAGCTTTCAAAGTCAGATGAAGTCACATGTGTTAAGGAGTCATAAAACATAGTCATAAAACCATACAAGAAAAATATACTAATGTTACTTGAACATGAAGAGCAATCTATGCTATAGCAGATAGCAGAAACAGGGCTAAAATACTTTCACATGGGAATGAACAATAATGATGCTATGACGTACATGTGAAAGACTCACCAAAAGACCTCTAAAACAGACTGGTATGAGAATAAATTATCTTTAAAGTTACGAGGTCCTAAGCTATCTCGTCTGGAGAGACTTGAATTAGTTTACAATTCTAGTTAAAGCAATCCACTCCAACAGAAAATAAAGAAACCTAAATAACATCACAATCCAGTAACAGGTATTATTATATGATGGAATGAACTTTCTTCCCTAGGTTTTCCATTGGAAGGGTGGTTCCCAAAGGTGCACACCATCCTTATAGTTTGTTCCTCATTTCTTTGTTCAGAGAGATACTATATACCTTCTATATACTCTCAGATTATACTGATACTATTTTGAATATTGTTACTCAGATTTTCTCCTATAGATCTTTCCTTGTACAATGTCTTCCTCATTCCACTTTCTCACCTTAACGACAGCTTTCTCCTATTGTTTGTGTCATTAGCTTAGCTACCATTTCGCAAGTGGCCTTTTCAATTCCCCTTATAATTTTGTATTTTGTAGTAAGGCCTCTTTTTAATTTCCTCTTTTTCCAAGGACTTCACCTCTGCCATAGTTGCTTTAACCTTTTGGACTTCCTAAGTTTCCAGAGTCTTCTATCATTCTGGCTGTTCTCTGATGTTCCTTCTCAAATCCCTTTAATGTCATCTTTTGTAATAAGGTGCCTAGGACAGTATTTCAAGTGTTTGGCCTCAGTAGTCCTGTATATACTGCTAGAATAATCTCCTCTGACTTAAATGCGACAAGCAGGTCAGCCTTTTAAAGGCTGCAGGGCAATTGTGTTGACCTGGGATTGTATTGGCCTTTCATACTGCTGACACTGGAAGAGTCTGAAATGACGGTCAGCTTCCTTGAGGGCATTGATAATAAATAATCTCTCTCTTTTGCCTTTTCTAATGGGGCAATAAAATGTTTTGGTTTGCTGATGATGATATCTTGGTTTCTAAAAAACCTTTGAATAATATTCATAAGCAACACATGGATAACTCTCCCATTTTTATCCATTTTTTGAAGCTGCATGTTGCAGCTTAGACAACTTTTGTCACTACAGAAGTGTTCTATTCAGTGCAAAGAAAATGAACAATGTGCACACTGCTGGATGCTAGCATTTCAAATACTATGTGTTGAATAAATGTTACTTAAAGGTCTTGTTAAAAATTGCCCTCACTTATAAAGTAAATGAAAGTTTCTAATAACAGAAGACACCATGAATGGTGAGCAAGAGAGAGTTACATATTTTCTCAGTAATTTATCACAGAGAATGAATGGGCATTTGGGTTTTCTGTATTGGGCAAATACCCTTTGTTTCTTTCCCAAGCAAACTAAACTGTTTGAATTTTTATAGCAGTGGTGGTATCAGTGCCAATTTCTGTGCCACGTATTTCTGGTAGTATTGTTGGTGGCATTAATGTGTGTATGCACCTTCGTGTTTTCTTTGGCAAAGACTACTCACAGGTGATTTTATCAATTCTTTCATCTGAAGTATAGCCTATAGTACTTTGAAACAAATAGCATCTATTTCCTGTTTTTGATTTTGTCTGTTTTCAGTATATTTACTGAATATACTGTAGCCTTTTTATCAGTATGTTGGAAGCTTTCACAATTCCTGTATGACAAATACAAGTCTAGCACCCCAAATCTGGAAAGCTAACATTAGAAATGCTCCAAAATCCAAAAGCTTTTGCCATCAGCTACCCACTATTGCAGGTGATGGCTGCAATAGTCCTGCTCATTCATGCACAGGCTTCCTGAAGAGTACTACTGTATATCTCCCCCCCCCCCCCAAATATCTGGTCCTTTATATCCCAAGTCTCTCAAGTTTTCATTCTCTCTCTACTCCATGCTTCACACACAACCCAAGTAGCAAATAAATGAGATTCAGCACTGGAGAGAGGCATGAAGATCTGTAAAAAGGCAGGAGGTATGGATTCACAATGAGTACTATGCTTGAATTCTGCCATTTCACAGATATTCCAAACTAAAAAAAAAGTGACATCTGAAAAACTTCTAAGTCCCAAGCATTTGAATAAGGGATATTCAACCTATACTTGGCTATTAGTTTTTGGATACTTTATGCATAGTCTAAAATATAGTGTATATTAAGTTGGGGGAAAGGTATATTTGGTCAAAGTCTGTATCTAATGTTAATAGAATCAGAGACTTTCTTCCCCTCTGTTTAAGTTAGAATTCTATGCATGTCTACTTAAATGTAAGTCTCATTTAACTTGTTTAAGTTTAATTCAAGGTAAGTGAAAGCAGGATTTCCTCCACAGTCTTGAATTGCCTGTTTGAAATCTCAAAAACCGCAAGGCAGGCACAACAATGTGAAAACAACCTCAGAATTATTTGTTTGAAATGAGTTGGAAGTTACACACTCTACTATGGACATTTGCACTGAATGATGGTCTCCTTTAAAGTATTTATAATGTTAGCAAGCACTGCTTTTGAATAAAAACTGTTCGTGTTCGTGAATCTCTAAGAATTGCAGATCTAAAGACTGCATGGATTCCATATTACTAGGAGAAAGTTACCTGAACACATTATTTGAGTTTAGGTTACATAAATTCTGCCTTTTATAAGGACTACCTTGTATGTGCATATGTAGGGATGTCAGGTATTTCCTGTCTAGATACAATTCCACTAAATACCCTTTGTAATTTATGATATACCATATTTCATTGATTCTATGACACTGTCGATTCTAAGGTGCACACTAATTTCAGTACCACCATTAAAAAAGCTTTATTTATATTTGTAAAAAAGCACCCATAATTCTGAAATACACACATTTTCAAGGTGTAAATTGGAAAAAGTGTGTCCTAGAATCTATGAAATACAGTATTTACCCACTATTTTTTCAAAGAGATAGATATGTTACTCTGTTCCACCATAAAAAGGGGAAAAAGGGGGGAAGAAGAGATGGAATGTATCAACACCTACTATAGCAAATTTCCATGTACAGGCAGTCCCCAAGTTACAAACAAGATAGCTTCTGTATGTTTGTTCTTCAGTTGAATTTGTTTGTAAGTTGGAACAGATACGTTTTTAAGTGTAACCCCAACCAAATGATAGATAGATGGGGGAGGGGACTTTAGATAGCATAGGGAAGGGTTTACACCCTTGTTTCGTTTTGGTTTTTTTGCTGTCTTTGCCCCTGTCCAGAAGACTTCACATTTCTGTCCCTGTGATCATTGGATTTTGATAAATTTAGTTTGTTGTGGCGGAAACAAGGATTGGTGATAAAGCTTCAACAGAGATACCTTTTCCTCATGATAACTCTTTCAGAAGTGAAGTTGGATGTTTGTAACAAGGGGACTGCCTGTATTTGTACTACTATTGATTGAGACTCTATCTGATTATATGGGGTAGCCTGGCAGAACAGGCTGTGTCCTTAATGCATCCAGTTGTGGGTTTTCCATGAGCAGAATGTCATAACCGATTCTTCCGGTATTTGATGCTCTGTATAGGAGAGTTGTGTGGATAGTTTTTCTAGTCATTGTCACCTTGCTAAACCCCATCAATCTGTTTTTTAAAATCTTATGACATTTGAAACTGCACTTTCCACTCGAGTTGTTAGAAAATATCTAAAGATCAATAGTGGCAATGACACCCTATTGATCCTTCAGGATCTTGATGTCTTTTAATATTACTGATCATGAGTTATTGCTGACTGTGGGATCTGATTGAAGTTTGTTGGAACATTCTCCAGTGACTCCTGTCATTGTTGTAGTGCATTGATACAATCCCTCCACATTTGCTTCTGCATGTATGCAGCTGTAAGTATCTAAAGACATAGGATTGGATCCATCTGTGGCCTCTATGAGCATAATTAAACTTGTACATATTCTTTCCTGATTTCTGTTCTCATTGTTCTCATTATCACATGTTGAGGAGACAGGAGAACACCTGCTTTCTCCTTCCATTGAAAGGCAAAGACCTTATTTATCCCAGCCTGGTATCATGTTTGTACCCATTAGCTATAACTGTGGCTTACAGACTGGCACCAGTTAGAAGTGAGCTGAATAGGACAGATTTAGTGTATGTATTGAGCTCCTCTTTTCTTCCCTCTCGTACCATTATATGGTTCAAACTAATGGATTTCACTTACTGTGCTCTTATCAGCTTCAGTTCAACCAACTTAGGAAACTACTTTGTTCACTAGCATTTTTGTATTGATGAGAAAAATCTCTTTTAAATATTGTAAGATAATAAACACAGAGAGACTAAAGAGATGTTTTTGATATCTCTTGCAGAAGATTCACAAGCTTGAACACCTTTGAATATTTTCGTTTAAGCCGTCAATATCCTTATATTCTTTTGGTAAACAATAAAAATATATTTTTAAAAATTCTACTGAATTTTACATTTAAATGTATACCTAACTGGATTTATATTTTAATTTTGTTTTATGTCCTTTATGAATATGGGCAGATCACCCATCTTTCTGACTCTCCTGAGTGATCATTTTCAGTCTAATTTTATAGAAATAATTGAATTTGGGAGTACTTTAACCAAAAATCCTTTGAAATATGAACGGCTGCCAAAGCATTTGGAGTTAATTGCTTCATTAATTTGTGTGATATAACAAATCATTTTAGGAGCATGTTTACTTGCAGGCAAATGAAGATTAACGGGAGCACAAATGGAAAAAGTTTCTAACAGATAATCCAATCTTCCTTTATTCACCTGTAGATATGGCTAATTCAGTCTGGGATTCTTAATGGTGATACTAAAAACAGAAATATTTAAAGCACAATAGAAATAAGGATTCATTGCATTTTGTTTTCAGAAATTATATAGCAAACTGTGACTAACTGATTTATGCACTCTAAACATTTTTTAAAAATTATTGTTGGAAAATAACAATAAGAAATTAACTAGGTTTCTTTTTTAAAATAATAAAATAATTGCATTGTGGTTGTCCAGGTGTGAAAAGTTCATCAATATGTTGTGTAAAGAAAACTATTATTTACACTGAAAACCCATAATTCCTGGTATTGATGACGTAAGACTTAGCATTATGTTGGTTTTGCAGGAAGAAAGCAGGGGGGAGAGATGCTGCTCTCTGTTAGAGAATTTCTGAGTAAAATATAAAGATTTGCAAAACTGAGGTGGACAGTGCTTCTTTGAAGTTAACACGCATCCCATGCTGTGAGGTGTGTTTGAAAGCAATGTTTGACTTTTGCATGCCACAGCTAGTGTGCTGTTAGCTATCGGAGAGGACTGTCGCTTCAGGTGTACTCCCAAAGCTTGCGAAGAATCAAAGCATCTTGGCCAATCAGTGTCTGCCTGATGACCTTTTTCTTGTGTCACTCGGTGATGGGTTTTGAAGGGGAGAGCTGGTAACAGTCAGGACTGGGGGGACCTGCCATGATGTGATGGCAGGTTCAAATCAAACCCAATAGTTGTGTCTTGTACTTTCTTCACATGTCCTGCCAGCTTTGCTGTACGGCTGCCACAACAGTAACCCTGTGAGTGGCTTGATTGGTGAGGATTTACATGTGTGCTAATTAGAGTGGAATAAATGATTGGCTGTTTGCTGCATCGCCATAAAGAGTGCCCAGATGTACACACTACATGAACATAATGTGCCCGGGCACGGCGCATCAAAGTTTGTCAGCTGCATTACCTCAGCAGGCTTAGGGCCTGTCGGAGAGAATTTGCTGATTATCATCCCTTATGATTTAGTGTCTGACTTGGTGAAAGTGAAGGATCTCAGAATACTGTCTCTGGCAACAGATTTTTTTTATATGAAAAAATATCAGCAAAGTGTTAAATGAGCTAAAAGCATTTTATAAGAACGTGGAAAGAATTCTTAGGCTATAGATGCCTCCAAATCAGCTGCCCTTGGAAATATTAACCATGAACAATTTACACAGAAATGAAACATAACGTTTTAACTGCTATGAGCCTAAAATCAAAAGAAGGACCCTTTTGATAGTTCAGAGTAAGCATTTCAAAGGTGTGAGTGTCAGTTTATCCTACAAATGCTTCTAGATTCAGATGAACTTTGATTTAGCAACTGACGTGGGGTTTTTTGTACAGTAAGGACAATATGATTTTGTTGGATTTCTGTAGCACATTCAGAATAGTAGAAATTGTTTGTTTAGCACCAGTTGTCCAAACATCCACACCAGTGCATATATAAAACTGTAAAATATAAATATTCCGTAGTGTGGGTTTATAATTAAGACAAAATCCCTAGTGTGTTGCATTTATGCACAAAAATCGCTAATATCTAATTCCTTTGACAAGTAATTTTGTACCTACATGTTCCCAATATTGATAATGTATTAATGTACAATGATTAAATGGTTTAGCTGACATATTAAAGTTATGAGCAGGAGCATTTATTCAGCATAGCTAAGCAGGAACAAAGGCTGTCCATTCACAGATGGCATTATTCAATCTCTTAACTACTTCAGATGTTAGCATTACAGCATTGATTCCGAGCTTTGATACTGTGCTTCACTTGAATGACCCAATACAGTTAAATGATAAGGTTAAGTTAATTACTGTATCTGTGCTATACAGCTTCCACATGATTACTGCTGAGAAAGATAGTGATGCTTTTTGCTTTAATTAAGCAAAAGAGAATGAAAAGATATAATTGGTTTTTGTAATACTCCTGTTTTATAACAAGCATCATGGGTGTTTTTCCCTACGTCTTCCTTGTACTTGTTCCTAGCAGCATTTGTTCAGCAAAATATGTTCAAATATTATTAAATTTTACTGTAGTTCAGTGTGTCTCAGAGCAACTCAAACAGTTAATGGCAATCCTGACACTTTTCCCATATCAAAGGATATTGTTGGCAGGTGGGATATATTAAAACAAAAATAAAAACTATGCACATGGCAAATAATTTCAGGCAATATGTGGTTGCCTTTAATATGAAACCTGAAATATGAAAGTTTGATTACTTGATTAAGTGTTGTTAAATACATGAAATGCTACATGAGCAATAGCAGTGAAATATTTCACTATGAGATTGAATAAAGCATAGCAGATATGACCTTTCTTTCAGGATGGGTGGAATTTATAAGTATTTTAATATTTCTGAATGATTAATTAATGAGAATATATAAGTATCTTCTTGGAACATTTTCTTGTTCTAGGTTCCAAATACTTGAACGTTGATATAGACTTTAAGGGAAATGTGTATTCACTTTAGATACCATGTCTTTCTCTTTGACAGCAGGCTTTCTTTACAGTTCTTTGCCTCAGAAATCAGACTGGCAAGTTAAGTTTGTGTTTACCTTTATGACCGTTCACAAAACAAAAGACCTGTCTCTGCAAGAGCCAAAGCTGAGAAAAAGTATGTCTTCTACTCCTTTAAGAGAATGTCGCTTCTAAATAAGATCATATAGTAAATAAATACACAAAAGTATATTTTCTGATGTGATCTTTAGAGATCTTTCCTTTCTATATTAAAGTTCTTCAGCAAGCTACTTACTACTTCAGCCACTTGGCCATGTCCTCCTTTTCTATTGCTAGCTATCAGAACAGAAACTGGCGTCCCTTTGTTATGGCTAGTATGAAAACAGGTACAAATTATGAGTTATATAAATGTAGGTTTTTTTCACGTACACTTGCCATCTCGACTTGGAACAAAAGATCAAACTCAAAGGTTTATGTTAAAAATTATGTAGAACTAAAAATTTTCTTCGCCACTAAGTTTATATGACATATATTTGGGATGTACTTTTTTGCTCCTAAGCATCTAAGAACACATTGTTTTTGGACTGGTTTACATGGGCAACGTGACCAAACTCCCTAAAGAGAATAGTCTACCAGAGTCTTTGTTTGCAAATCTAAAACAAAACAAAGATTTGCCAATGAACAAATGTGTGGATGCAATTGTGTGGTCATCCTGTGTGTGGTCCTTGTCATAACTGGGTATAACCTTCATGATGGGGAAGAAATAAATTTCCTTCCTTCCTTCCTTCCTTCCTTCCTTCCTTCCTTCCTTCCTTCCTTCCTATTCCTTAGATGTATATTAAAAAGGTATGATGGTATATTGAACGCAACCATAGACTAAGCCTTCCAGTCTGTGTAAAAAAATGCTCCAAAGAGAGCTAAGTTGTGTTAAATTATTTTTAAAAAATAACCACCGTGCTCATTGTTCCATTCCCTGAGATGTATGCACAGCTACAGAAAATGTACAGGCCATGTTCCGTAATGATAGGTACTCTCCTGCTGTTTGATTGCCCAGTGGATTTGACATTGATGGACAGTGCTGGTGTTTAGATTTTTGGTACATTTTACATCTTGTGGCTAGATGAATGAGTAGGGAATAGTTCCAGGCTGCATGACAGCAGAACAACCTTATCTCTTTAATACTTTATATTGGATATAACGTAACCGAGCAAATAGCTGTGAGTGAGATACTTCTCACGCAGCATTGAACATATCTTTCCTTAGCCATGTGATAGCTTGGCATTGCATATTATCCATAGACTGTAGTTTCCCCTGTCTTTTTACAATTCAAGATGTTTATGCATTTCAGCCGAGGTGGTGCTTATTTTACTAGGTCATATTGCAGGAAAACAGCTTGAAAAGTTGCTTTCATATGTCAAAATAATGGAAAACTGATTTTGAGGGCATTATGATAGAGGCTTTCCCTCCTCCCCCTCCTCTTTTTAATGATACGGAATAGTAATGGCCTGCGGTTTCATTTATTCTTGGGAATGTGTAATTGCAAAAATTAACTTGTCATACACCAGAGCTCAGCAAAGTTACTTTCCTATAAGTCTGTGGTCACAGTATGTTTTTTTGCAATTCAGCATCTGGCTCTGTGGGGTACTGATGGCTTCTATGAAGAAAAGTACCAGGGTGAGCAATTAAATGTAAAATGACAGCATAAAATATGATCATTATAGTTATACAAAAGACACATTTATGAATTTTGCAGATAACTGTCATTTTTTCTTTCCCATATTTGCTCTTTCTTTGTTAGCTTAATATTTCTTGTACATTCCATTTTTTCTTCTAAAAACTGAACAATGCCATTTTAATTATCTTGACACTTGTTTATGTCTCTCTTATTTGTCAAATTTGAAGGCTAATGATCCCACTTTCACTTTGTTCTGACACAGTACTTTCAACTGTTTCAAAATCAAGGACTTTTAAGAATATACACAAAGGTTGTATGACGAGGCTAGCATTTCTTATGGAAATCAGTTTATGTTTATTGGATAATTTGCAGCACCTGGAAGAAGGAACACAATCTCCTAAGCTATCAAGCAGTGTTTTGAAGTGTCGTTTCATAAGGTTAAGCGACATGTTTTGGCATTGAAGGGAGTGAATTGGGTGATTATATGGCATCTCACCAAAACAAGATAGAAGAAGAAACCTCTGTGTCACCTGTTCCAGTATTTGCATTTTTCTGAAAAAGCCCCATTCTTGCTTTTATTTAAAAAATAAGGTTAAAATCACAAAATTAAGAAAAATCTCACATTCATTGCTATATCAGCTATGTCTGTATTTCTGGTCCACAGCAATTAAAGACAAAGTGCATTTCAACCTATTTCAAACAGAAATTAAATAAAAACATTAAAGAACTGTCCTATCTTTAAAAAAATGAAATTCGAACAGGTTAAAACACTTAAATGTAGTAAACCCGTAACACACATTATTGAAAGATGTATTTGCCAAAGTAACGTAAAAACCAAAGACCTGCCTAAATAGAAACGTCTTTGCCCATCAGCACAAAAGGGGGTAGATGGGGGGGGGGTATATTCTCTTCTGCATCCTCACCATACCTATCTATGACTCTTCACCCAAAGATCTTAAGAATCAGACACGTTTGTAGAATGAGATTCAGATAACCTGCCCGCGTTCTTATTTACATTATGTACTACAAACCTAGAACTAGTAGTCCTGGTCTTGGTGAACTCACATAACATCTGATTTGTGGACTTGGAGATATGATGACAGGTCATATCACTCAAAGCAGTCGCAAAATCTACTAATTTTGGTCTATTCAAAAATCCTGCCTCAAATTACCTGCACCTGGTAAAACTGGTGGCATAGGTAATAGGGGACTGAGTAATTGCATAAAAAGTTTAAATGTTTGTTTTTAATTCTGGATAATGATTTTTAAAATATTTATTTATTTACTATTTTTATATGCCGCCCTTCTCAATCCCGAAGGGGACTCAGAGCGGCTTACAGCAAACAACAATACTGCCAGAGTGGCTTACAATGTACATATAACAATATTGCCGGAGTGGCTTACAGCAAACTGAAAAAACAACAAATAACATTACTGTCATAGCACAACATCAGCACTCCACATCATATTGCACTACAACATATCGCAATATTGTTAGCAATATTGCATGTAATACAAATATACGAATTATAATATCACGATATTATATGTGATTTGGTAGCTAATCTGACTTGCATCTTATATGAATTCTGTAACCCACTGCAATAACTTAGGATTTGTGCTGGCAAAAAAATGGTTAAAATGGAAAACTACTGGTATTTGCCAAGCGGCTAATCTACTCTAAACCACACATTAGAGGATTTTTTTTATTTTGGTTTATTCTGGTGAATGATTAAATAAAGACAACTTTGATATTTTATTTATTTATTTAACTTATCAGTTGCCACTCCCATTCGGCTTGGGGCGACTCACAACAGCAAAATCACAGCATAAAACAGAATAAAACACTAACATGGCAATAAAATACAGAATAAAATACAAGATTAAAACAGCAATGTTGAACAATTGAAATAGATGGCAGATGGTGTCGCAAAAGATTGCCAGATTTTAGCAGCCAAATGCCTGTTGGAACAGGAGTGTTTTGCAAGCCTGGGAGGGCACGAATCTCGGAAGGCAATGCATTCCATAAATTGGGGGCTATAACCGAAAAAGCCCTCCTCCGAGTAGCCATAAGGTGGTACTTCTTAGCATTTGGTATCTCCAGAAGGTTTCCTGTCTCCGAGTGCAACGGTCTGGTGGGACAGTATGGGATGAGGCGGTCCCTGAGGTACACTGGCCCCAGACCATTCAAGGCCTTGAAGGTCAATACCAGCACCTTGAAGGTGATCCAGCATTCCACTGGTAATCAGTGCAGTTCGCGCAAGATGGGTGTTACATGGCTGCTCATAGAGGCATCAGCCAACAGCCGAGCCGCTGCGTTCTGCACCAGTTTCAGTTTCCGGATCACCGACAAAGACAGGCCAATGTAAAGAGCACTACAGTAGTCTAATCTTGAGATGACCGTGGCTTGGATCACTGTGGCTAAGTCATGATGGGACAAGTAGGGGGCCAACTTCCTCGCCTGGCGTAGATGGAAAAACGCTCCTCTACTGACGATGGAGATATGTGTCTCCATCGTCAGTTGAGAGTCCAAGGTGTCACCAAAACTTTTAACGGATGACGACGGACATAACGCTGCGCCGTCTAGTTGTAGAGATGGGTTTATGACTATTGACAAAAAGTAGCCAATACTCAACAGAATTGTTTTGCTGGCAGATGTGACATTGAACTCTCAGTTCTAGACTATATGTAAAGGGAGATTCTAGTTGTGTATCAGGGTGTGCATTTGGTTGCCACACAGTAGTCTGACTTGCAAGCACATGGACAAATGTGTTACAACCTGCACAACTGGAAAGAGCAATCAAATTCTGCTAGAAAACTGTTTTCGTTTGTGCATGTTACATTGGATTAAGGTTAGCGTCCTAAGTTCAAGATACATACTTTAGTACAGCCTTGGTCGCCTTGGTAGATGATCTACGCCGGGAACTCGACAGGGGGAGTGTGTCCCTGTTGGTTCTGCTGGACCTCTCAGCGGCTTTCGATACCATTGACCACGGTATCCTTCTGGGTCGCCTTGCAGATATGGGACTTGGGGGTACTGCCTTGCAGTGGCTCCAATCCTTCCTGGAAGGTCGTACCCAGAAGGTGTCATTGGGTGACACCTGTTTGGCTCCACAACCGTTGTCGTGTGGAGTCCCTCAGGGCTCAGTACTGTCCCCGATGTTATTTAACATCTACATGAAAGCGCTGGGAGAGATCATTCGGAGTTTCGGAGTAAGGTGTTATCTGTACGCAGATGACGTCCAGATCTGTCACTCCTTCCCACCTGTCACCAAGGAGGCTGTCCAGACTTTGAACCGGTGCTTGGCTGCTGTGTCGCACTGGATGAGGGCTAGCAAATTGAAACTTAATCCAGACAAGACAGAGGTCCTCCTGGTCAGTCGAAAGGCCGAACAGGGCATAGGGTTACAGCCTGTGTTGGATGGGGTTACACTCCCTCTGAAGACGCAGGTTCGCAGCTTGGGAGTGATCCTGGACTCATCGCTGAGCCTGGAACCCCAGGTCTCGGCGGTGGCCAGGAGAGCTTTTGCACAGTTAAGACTCATGCGCCAGCTGCGCCCGTTCCTTGGGAAGGCTGATCTGGCTACGGTTGTCCACGCTCTGGTCACATCCCGAATAGATTACTGCAACGCACTCTACGTGGGGCTGCCTTTGAAGACAGTTCGGAAGCTACAACTTGTCCAACGGGTGGCAACCAGATTACTAACCGGAGCTACATACAGGGAGCATACTACCCCCCTGTTGTGTCAGCTCCATTGGCTGCCTGTCCAATTCCAAGCTCAATTCAAAGTGCTGGTTTTGACCTTTAAAGCTCTATACGGTTCTGGCCCAGCTTACTTGTCCGAACGCATTGGCCTCTATGTCCCACCTCGTAATTTAAGATCATCCGGGGGCCCTGCTCTCGCCCCGCCAACCTCTCAAATGCGGTTGGCGGGGACGAGAGGGAGGGCTTTCTCGGGGGTGGCCCCGTCTGTGGAACGCACTCCCTATTGATATTCGATCAGCTTCATCCCTCCTAACATTCAGAAAAAGAGTGAAATCCTGGCTTTGGGACCAAGCGTTTGCACCCTAGCACAACACGGCACTTTAGACTGGTCAGTTGGCAAATGGGTGGTTAAGATCTAAGACTTTGGATGGAACATTGTTTTAATGGTGATGAATGTATATGATGTTTTTAATATTAACTGTATTTTAATGTATTGAATTCTAGGTGTATTTTAATGTATTTTAATTTTAACTGTGTTTTACTATGTATTGTGTGGCATTGAATTGTTGCCGTCTGTTAGGCCGCACTGAGTCCCCCCTCGGGGATTGAGAAGTAGCGGGGTATAAACACTGGAAATAAAAATAAATAAATACATCTCCCTCCCTCTGGTGTAGGTATATTCCTACGAAAGCATCATGGCTGCTAAAAGTAAGCTTTGTAGTACCAGTAAAGGCTAATTGCTATTAAAAGTAGTACTGTTGAAGGCACAGTACTTGGAAGTTTCTTCTAAGAATCCATTACATATTTTTGCCTTTGAATTACATGTTAAAAACAATATTTTGGAGGACAAATTGTAAACATTGTAATATATTTTCCAGTTTTATCCAGTGTTCTCCTTCACACACTCCCTGTATTAGCTCAGTGCATTGTCTGTTTAAACTGCCATTGCACAGTGATTGAGGGGATGTCAGAACAAAGCTTAACCATTCAGATTTGGCTACCTTATATGATGGGCTCTTGGTATCTGCTGGGATTTGGTTTGAGGGCCTTCTGTAGATACCAAGATTCACGGATGCACAAGGTATGGTGTCTTATGCAAAATGGACTTTGGGGGTTCTTTTTTTTGGCGGGCAGGGAGACGGACGGACGGGGGCAGGACTGGATGGGTACATTCATAGATGCAGAATCTGTGGATATGGAGGTCCGACCGTAATACCTGCAAAGATAAGTGAAGTGAGGCAAATGTAAACCAAGGGAATATTTTTTAGGAAGGGTTGCGGAAAAAGTATTGCTATGTTTATTCATTTAATTACTGAAGAGTCTTCATTTAGTTCTAGTTTTTCCTGAATGTACTAACAACAGCAAGGTCCTTGTCACATTATTGCTGACCATATTAGAAAAGATTAAGTTGGATAAAATGACTTATCAACATTTTATCAAAATATTTTTATGGACAGACGGTTCTGAATTACCATATTTACTTGAATCTAATGCTGAACTATTTTGACTAAATTACCTTCCCAAAATTAGGGTCTACATTAAATTCACATAATACAGTAATCTTAATGCTGAGTTAAAGCAAAAAGGGAAGCTGCTTCAGGAGCACCTGGAACTCCTATTTGAGGGACATCATATCTAATTTAATTGCCATAGCTCAATGCTATGCAATGCTGTGATTTGTAGTTTGGTGAAGCATTCTTTAGCTGCCCACATGGTACCAAACTACAGCCCCCATGACCCCATAGCATTGAGCCAGGGCAGTAAAGTGGATTCATTCTACAGCATAGATGCAACCCAAGGTTTTCTGTTCAATTTCTGGAAGCTTTGGTGTTCTTACACTTTTGTTTTTAAAGAAGCAATTATAAGTAGGCAGGCACTGCACATTATATTTGTGAGCAAATACTGTTTTTTTGGTTTCAGGGTTTTGAAAATGGAGGTGCGCATTAGAGTCGATGGTGCATTAGACTCGAGTAAATACGGGTAACTATATTAGCAGGAAGGAGAAATAGTAATTGCAATGTATTTTCTCTAGCAGAACTTTTTATGCAGAAACTTGCTGGTGTAGGCTATAATTGTATATTGTCGTGAACTAAAGCTTCGGAAAATAGCATGATACTTAATTGCTTTTCCTTCCTTTAAAATATCTTACCTTTCAACACAATATCAAAGTTTGTTCTCTTTCTGTAGTTATATTAGCATGTAACTAGTCATTATTTAGTTGCTCAACTTTCTTTTGCTGCAGGAGAAGAACAAATGTTAGCAGTGAACCAAATTCTCTGAGACCATCCTTAGATTTCCATCCTTAGATTTTCATCCTTTAGCAAAGAGAACATTTTAGGATGCATAAGTAAGACCCCCTCCTGGAGGATTTAATGATGTAGTCAAATAAATATTAGACAAATAAACCCATTCTAGTTCATTGTTATTGCTTACAAATAGGAGCTAATTTTGTGCAATTTTATGTCTGGGAATGTGAAATGGGAAGCAGGCAACGTATCAGTGTTAATATTAAAAAGGTGGAAGAAACTCCCAAATTGATATTTACCATGAGCAAAACAGGACTGATAGTCTACCAAAGAAAATCCATGTTACTGAAAAAGATATGTTCTTTTGTTACTTACGTTTAGAAACCAATGAAAAAATATTGCTTTTCCCTGTGGAAAAATCTCTGTCAACTGTCTTCTATCTTAGTTTATTTTGTCTTTTGGTTTTTATTATAGTGTATTGTTTAGATTTGTTTTCATTTTGCTTGAATATTTGTTATTAAACAGTTAAATAGTATTGCTTCCTTGGCCCTAATGTCGTCGATTGTAGACTGAAAATGATTGGTTAGAAGTTGAGACAAGTTCTCAATTCTGCAGAACAAGATAAAAAGTCATATTTATGAAAGAAATGTAAAAATATAAGCTGCAGCACTATATAAATAATATGTGGTAGTGGAAATATTAAGAAGGGTAATCCATCCCCATATCCACAAATGTCCATGAAATATTGGTTTTGTGGAATGCATGTGTTTCAGAAAGTTAAACAGAAAAAAGAAACTAGTTTTGGAGTGGGTACATATTCATTCATTCACTCACTCGCAGAGAAAGACTGATACTTCTCAATAACATGGATAGAAAGGATATTTATAATTATTCATTTTTAGGTTGAAAACCAGATTTCCCCCAATAGCAGAAAAATCCAATTTTTAAGAACAATAAACTGATTTTGGACACTTTTTTCCTTATGTTCAAAGGCTTGAAAGTATTGACATAAAATTATTCAGTGGTGAAAAATGTTGTTGTTTTTGTTCACCTGCAGCTTTTTGTCAGAAAGAGGTTTTTTTAATATGTAAGAAAATATTTTTGCACAGAAAGCCCACTGTTTTTTTTAGGACATTAGAGGATGGGGAGAATCTTATGGAAGAATATTGGTTTTCTCCCACAATGGGATGAAAACGGCCGTATTTCTAAACCTATTTTGAGTGGCATTCATATAAGGATGATGTTATTCCAGATTTACATATCTACCCACCCCACAGAAGAGCTATAGCATTTGCACTGTTCTGATTTCTTTAGTCATTTTGAGTATTGTTTTTACTAGAAAAAAAGGGATAAATCTGATGAATAAATCCAAAAGAATGACGAGGAATATTTGAGAGTGAATTCACTTCTCTCTTATCAAACGGAGTCCAACGCTCTCTTCTCAAACTGAGAACATAGCTGAACCTTCAAATATTTTAACTTGATCTCGCTAGTATTCCCCTTTGTATCTGTGAGCTTTATAGTTTCTCATCTAAGGTCCTGCTACCTGTCTGACTCTTCCTGTTTTCTTGTTGGCGATAACTGTTTCTTTGCTTTGCCCTTTAATGGTGTGCTTGCTCGGCATTGATTATACGTAATGATTTTAAACTATTAATTTGATCTTCCTGCTGTACTATTCTTCAGGGACCATTGCCAACTTTGACCTTTGACTAAAATTATTAGTCCGTAAAAGCCATTATAAATGGGTTCCTCTCTCTGCCCATTCTACAAATGCCCTTTAGGATTAGAGAAGCAGTGATGTATTGTGTCAAAAGTTTTCCCAACATGGATGTGTTCAGAAAGGGAGAAGTTTAAATGAGAACTTGCACTAATGGCAATTCTATGCATGTGTGCTCAGAAGTAAAGCCGACTGAGTTCCATGGCTCCTACTTCCAGGTCAGCCTTTATAGGATTTCCATTTGAAATAAACATTCCTTTAGATATCTTAATAATAACTTCTACATATTTAAATATACTCAAAAAAACAAAGGGGGGAGAAGTTCCTGAGTAAGTGTCCCATATTTACAAGAAGTACTTTTGAAAAAAGAAAAAAAAATCTCCATTTTCCATCTAGGCAAGCGCTCTATATTTAAGCTCTCATAGACAGACTTTTCCCTCTTTGAGTTTCCATTCCAAGATAGAATGGAAACTCAACTTTTGGCAATGTTTTCAAATATGTATTATTATGGAGTCATATGGAAGCAAGAAATTAAAGGGGAGTTTAGATGCATTTTCAGTTAATTGCATTGTTTATCTCAACTAAGGTGGCCCACTGAAATCAATAATAAATAATACGTTGAAGCTACTTATAAGTTCCCTTAATTATCATGTCATTCTCGAATGTCATTGTAACTAACATTGGTTTTAGCCCCTTAATTCTGCTGGAATAGACTGACGGCTGAACTTCACCTTATGAGTTTACATTGCAATAGCATATATTATATTACATTTGCATCTAAACTGCAGTATGATGCTACAGTGCTCTTTTTCCCATTTGCAATACTTTCATTCTTAGTTTCAGAACATTAATTCTATCATATTTGGGTTAAAATGTTTGTTATTTGTCCTCATACTATATAAATTGCAATCTGTTATTTCCTTTAAGTACATAGTTTTGAATTTCACTGAATAATTAACCAAATTCAATTTCAGCTATTTTAATTCTGTCTAAACACTGAACTAATTCAGACATTATTTTAATTATTTTCTAGGAATTAATTTTCTTCATTTATGCACTATATTAGTTTTAAAAATTAAGAATAAAAACTATCAATTAAAATATTGCTTTTGGTGCTAAATTTAAGAAGATATAATAAATAAATTGAAAAGAATTAAATGTACTTTAAATTACTATGGAGAAAAATGCCTTGTATTATTTTAGCTTATTAAAAATGGCAATGCCACAATAACTGTAACCTAAAATAGAAAATAAAGTTCTCAAAGCAGCCTAAAAAATTTAATGCATCCCTATATTACATTATTCTGAGAAGTCATCAGCAGAAACATAATTATTTTCCATTTGAGACATTCTTCTATCTAAAAATTCTACACACTAGACATTACAAAATATTGTACATTTCCCAGTTTGTATAAAATAATGTAAATCTGGTTTTGTGTAATATTTATGTTCCTCAACAAAACAGTCCTAAGAATGCACTGATAGGGATCCTCCAGTTCAGATCACAAAGCCATTTCTGTTTGCCATTTGTACCTCAAAATTTAGAAAATTGTATCTTAATTTGTTTTTGTTGTTTAATTAGCACAATGGTCTCGTTTTGAAACAAAGATGCATACAAAATCCCATTCATATCAGTGCATACTTAATACCTATATTCCACTGATTTTCAGTGAAACGCGTAGAAGTCCAATTTCATTGCATCCTAGTTATGTTGTAATTTTTTTAAAAATAGCTGTAAAATAGCTTACTTTGTAGCTGAGATCCTGTTGTATAATTACAATGACATACTTAGGCCAATGTAATTGCCCAACATGATCTCAGCCATGAAACAACTACATCTTACAACTCATTTTGGGGGGGAAATCTAAATATATGTAGGAATCAGAAATTAGACTTGGAAAAGTCCCACTTAACCATAGCAGTGATAAGCTGAAAAAGCCCAGGAACATATTAGCAAAGAGGAAAGACTGGTAAAATTAATATTGGGATGGAAGGTCAGCTTATTTTCTCATTTGCCGGGGATGTGCATTGCATTCTAGGAACTTAGGAACTTTATGTAAAGCTAGTTTAGGCACTGTAGCAAATCTATCTTTGGCCAACATCTCCTCTCCAGCTGCAACCACTTTTGACTAAAGAGGAAACTAGAAAAATTGGCTGCTCAGAGTTGGCAGCCCTTCCTGATGTCAATGACTTTTCTGTACCTTTTCTCCACTGTGTGACTATACAAAATTCAACCATTAGCATAATAGACTGCTATGTTGCCATAGTTCTTCCTTTTACAACTGCATGCATGTACACATGTGATAATGCTTCAGGCTTCAGGTGCTTCAAGCACTTTTTTTTATCTGCCTCATCTCACATCTGATATTGTCAGTAGACTTGGAAAAAAGTATGTGCAGTGACAGACCTAAGGGAGGCAACAAGATGATCTCAAAAAAATTATATGTGAGTGATGGACAAAAACTATGAGTATCTCTATTAGACTATCAGAATTGCTCATTTAGTTTTGTAATAAATAGAAAGTATGTTTCATTGAAGCCATAAAATTTGCAATACAAAACAGCCAATGCTTACAAAACAAGCTAGGCAAGCAGTAAATATTGTGTTGTCAAGAGACACAAAACTTCACATAGTTGTACAGACTTTGTTTGAAGAGTGCTATCCTTTTTTCTTTTTCCCTCTCCCCCCTCCTACTTTTCTATATCATCCTATAGCAGAGGCGGAGACAAGAAACCAAGGACCTTGTCACGCACATTGCCAAAATTATTGGGTATCGCCACAGATCATGGCGATCCTGGCAGCTGCCACGCCAGGGGCATGGGGACCTGGTGCCCCGCACCATCTTGACTTCTCTCCTACCTCATCACACTGGGTAGGGAAGCCTCATTGAGCTGGCTCGACCCATATTCCTAATGGAACGACGGGGAGCTTCCCGTCAACCAATGGCAGCAATTTTTTTTGGCAGTAGCAGGGGTTTTGCATCAATTCACTCACTGGCCTGCTGCAAACATTATTTTCTGAGGTGTGATGGGAGCCGGCAGGCACCATGGCTAACCATAAAAACCTGTTGTTGCTGCTGAATTTGGGCCTGTGTGACGAGGTCCTAAATATTCAGTAGTGCTGCTGGGAAACTAGTTTAATGAGGCTGTTGCCTCTCTCCCAGGAGGGGCAAGAAAGAAAGTGGGTCAACATTAGCTCTCCTGATAAACCAGTTTTCCAAAGATTTGCTATTCTTTCTGTTTTCATCTAACAGTCATTGATAAGAAGTAGGACTGAGAGAATGACAAAAAATGACTTTTCTCTTTGAACAGTATCCAGTATAACAAATTATATGAAGACCAACAACTTCATTTATAGCACTTGCCATTTGTTCTTAAAAATCATATGAAGTTAAAATTTGATGCTTGCATTTTCTTGTTTTTCATTCTTAACACCATCCTTTTTGTGTTGGGCTTTACAAGCTGTTAAGTCTAATGTGAGGTCTGTTTTGTTTGCACTGATTCATAACCTACTCTGGGACCCAGTCAGCAAGAGCAGTGTGTAAATAAAAAAATAAATTTAAATAAATACACTATGTAAACAATGTGTACATGTAATATTTAAAAGCCACAGTAGCATCTCTTTGTGCATTCTGCTTGCTTGTTGTAGCCTGTTTAGCTATGGAAGGTCTCTAAGAAGATGTCAGCCTCACGTTTTCTTAAGCAAAGCACTGTTAAGCTCTGTGTTTCATTTTTTTTGCACTGTGTAAAGTCATGTCAGACTTTTACAGAGATTTTTGATGCGTGGATGTCTTCTGTCGTGTGCAATCATGTTTGTACTGTTGAGCCAGGCCTATCGAAACTGAACTCTGCTGCTTTGCTGCAGGTCAGCTTTCATGGACAATTAGTGTTGTAACAGCACTCTGGTCACAAGTTGTCGTGAATGTTTATCATAAAGGCATCATCCGGTGGTATATCAGCAATGATCAGTTAGTCTTCTGCTTTCTGAAGCATTTCATGTTAGCCTTTTCTTTGATATGAGTCAGATGACTGTTCCATGAGGTCTTGCCCACTGCCTCTTGACGTTATCTGCGAGGAGCCCTAGGCCTTTCAAATATGCTGGTTATTTTTTCCCCTTTGCTCGTCTAGTTCCCTGTTGTCCCCTCTCAGTAACTGTCAGAGGCCCCCATCAGTGTACGGCTTGACAAGCACGAAAAGAGCTATCCTCCTGCTGTTTGGCTCTGTGTCAGTATCGACAAGTTGTACGTGTTTGACGCTGCGTGAGGTGACTGGTTCCAGCACTATGCAGAAGTAAACCAATAAATCTTCAATGTCACTCCGCTTATTGCTGCTTGATTGCTCTTTTCCCCCTGAATATCACCATGGAAACAATGTTTTTAAAAAAGTTTTTTTAACCTTTCGGGTGTCCTATCGTCTGATAAAGATATTTTTAATAGGCGGGTGTTTGGGATACAAATGGAGGAAATGGACAACTACCTGGCGTGGTTGGGCGAGTTTTTATCTTTCACTAGAAGCATTCTTGCTTATGCAAAATGGTTGGGGATGCATGTAAACATTGCTTACTTTTTACACATTTGATAGCTGCATTGAGAAAGGAAGATATTTGAAACACATGTTGGCTTAACTTTGGCTAAGCATGCTATCACCTTTTGGAATCGAGTGCTGCATTTCGTTGACCAAAGTCAGATGACTGTGGGAAAACTTGTAGAGCGAGGAATACAATTTCACAAGCTTTATTACCACCATTTTTTGCTTCTGTTGCAAGAAACACCAAGAAAATGTAAATAGAGTCAGCAGCACAGTAAGAGCTTGCCCCCACTCGCATGTTCCAATTTCTCTAGACCGCACTGTTATTTTAAGAATAAAGCCTAAATTCAACGGAGCTCAACCATTAAAAAAAACCCACACACACACACACACACACACTTCGGTATTTAGTTCTAAAATTCTTCTTTGCATACCCTATATGTAATTATGTGCTGTTTTTAACAATATAAAATGAAGTTTTACTTGTGAGAGAGGTAATGAAATCCTATTCTGTAACAAGAAATACTTTTGCAGCATATAACATTATACACCTATGTAATGTACTCATGCATTTTACTGTGTAACTAAAGCAGTCCTGCTTCCACATTGAGCTGATTCTTTGGCCCAATCTATACTACCATATAAAATCCAGATTATCTGCTTTGAACGGGATTATATGTCAATGTAGACTCATATAATCCAGCTCAAAGCAGATAATCTGGATTATTTGCTTTGATAATCTGGGTTATATGGGAGTGTAGTTCCAGCCATAGAACATAAGAACATAAGAACATAAGAAGAGCCATGCTGAATCGGGCCTCAGCCCATCTAGTCCAGCATTCTGTGTCACACAGTGGCCCACTAGTTGTACACGGGGATCTCTAGCAGAAAGGAGGGCAAAACCCTCACCTGCTCCCGACCCCCACTACCAGTACCCGGGAAATCCTGCCTGCCTCCATCAACACAGAGGTGGCACTTGGATGTCCATTTCAGTAGCTACTGATTCCCTTGGTATCCATGAATCTGTCTAATCCTGCCTTGAAGCTGTCCAGGCTGACAGCTGTCACAACCTCCTCTGGAAGTGAGTTCCATAACCCAATGACCCTCTGGGTGAAGAAATATTTCCCTTTATTAGTCCTAACTTTCCTACCTTGGAGCTTTAGGGAGTGCCCCTAGTCCTAGTGTTGTGTGACAGAGAAAATATTTTTTCTCTATTCACCCTTTCTATCCCATGCATGATTTTATACACTTCGATCAAGTCACCTCTTAAACGCCGTCTTTCAAGGCTGAAAAGACCAAGGCGTTGCAACCTGATTTCGTAAGGGAGCTGCTCCATCCCTTGGATCATTCTTGTTGCCCTTTTCTGTACCTTTTCCAGTTCCGTTATATCCTTCTTGAGGTGCGGTGACCAGAATTGTACACAGTACTCCAGATGTGGCCTCACCATAGATTTGTAGAGAGGCAATACAACATTTGACGACCTATTTTCGATTCCCTTCCTGATCATGCCAAGCATAGAATTTGCTTTTTTTTACTGCTGCTGCACACTGGGTTGACATCTTCATTGAGCTGTCCACCAAAACCCCAAGATCCCTTTCCTGGTTTGTCTCGGGAAAGCTTTGACCCCATCAATTGGTAGGTGTAGTTGGGGTTCTTTGCCCCGATGTGCATGACTTTACACTTGTTTAGGTTAAAATGCATTTGCCACTTTGTTGCCCATTCACTCAATTTCGAGAGATCTTTCTGGAGCTCTTTACAATCAGTTTCATTTTTAACTACCCTGAACAATTTAGTGTCGTCTGCAAACTTTGCTACCTCAGAATTTACTCCTACATCCAGGTCATTAATGAATAAATTAAAAAGTAACGGACCCAAAACTGAACCTTGGGGTACGCCACTTCTCACCTCTTTCCACCCAGAGGAATGTCCATTTATTACCACCCTTTGTTTCCTACAGTTTAGCCAGGTTCCAATCCAGGACAAGACCTGTCCTCTGATTCCATGGCTGAAGAGCTTATTTAGGAGCCTTTGGTGAGGGACTTTGTCAAAAGCCTTTTGAAAGTCAAGGTAAACAATATCAATTGGGTCCCCTTTATCTATGTGTTTATTTACACCCTCAAAGAATTCTAACAAGTTAGTAAGACATGATTTGCCTTTGCAGAAACCATGTTGATTTTCCTTCAGCAATGCCTGTTCTTCTATGTGCTTAGTAATTTTTCTTTAATAATGGTTTCCATCACTTTGCCTGGAACTGAGGTTAGACTAACTGGCCTATAATTTCCTGGATCACCCTGGATCCTTTCTTGAAGATCGGAGTTACATTTGCCTCCCTCCAGTCCTCGGGTACAGTGCCTGATCTTAGAGAAAGGTTATATATTTTGGCTAGAATTTCAGCAATTTCACACTTGAGTTCCTTAAGAACAATGGGGTGGATGCCATCTGGCCCTGGTGATTTGTTGACATTTAGTTTAGTAAGGCATGTGAGAACATCTTCCTTGTTTATCTCTATCGGGTTTAATTCATTTAATTCATTGTTTCAAAGCATTGGTTTTATTCTTCCTATATATTTTCAACCACATTTCCGGCTACCCTTTGGACCTCCAAGTTCAGAGAGGGGCTCCAACTGCAGAGGTTCATCTACACCAGCGGCTCTCAACCTGTGTCCCAAGATGTTTTGGCCTTCAACCCCCAGGAATCCCAATAGCTGGTCAACTGGCTGGGATTTCTGGGAGTTGTAGGTCAAAAATATTTTCAAGATGGCGGCGGCTGTTGAGGTCCCTTCAGGTGAGCTCCGGCCCAGCCTGCCTACTTCTCCGGATAGTACCTTGGGTACGGCCTGCCGATCCCGTGGATCCCCCTGGGGTGAAACCACGGTGGATCGCCCGTCCCAGGAGATGGTTTTTGGTGACCCACAGACCCCCCATAGTCTGATCTGGCTGGGGAAAGCTGCAGCGCTGCGCCGGAGGTCCCTGAGGCCTTGTGGCCCGACAGACAGGTCCCCGTCTCCAAAGCCTGGGCAAGGTGAGAACCACGATGCCCAGTGGGAGCGAGGGAAGCAGCCGGTTCGGTGATTTGTCCGGCCAATAACTCCGGCCTCCGCACTTTTCCTCCGGTCCTTCGGAAGGAGATGCCGGCTCGGACCCTCCCCGGCGGAGGCAACGACTACAGTTGGCCAAGACCCGCAGCCCCTGGAGTCACCTGAGCCCCCGAGGAGCAGCTCTCCAGTGCCTCGGGGTCCATCCACTGACCAGCCCGATCCCGATCAGCTCGACCCTAGATCGTTCCCAGAGCTCATCGAAGGATACAATGAGCTTGTGGATCATATAGAGAAGTTCCGGAGAAGGTTTGGTAGCCTACTGAAGAGGACAGGCCTGTCCTTCCCTCAGCTCCCCCGGGTCCCAGTCCCGAATGGTAGACCCGGAAACTCGACCTGTCTCCAGCCTGAACCCCAACCAATGCCCGCAGCTGCCCCGGACTTCGACTGGGACCACTCGTGGGATTTTCCCACCAAGAGTTTGGGCCCAGTTCAAGAGAGCCTGCCCTCCAATCCCCATGAAGGCCCAGCCACCACTGATGAGGCTACCCTGTGGACGGCGGCGACTCCCGAGGGACTACCGACGACTCTCGACCAGCCACTGGACCCCGATAGCCAAGACGCCTCACAAGCCAACCGCCTGCAAGCCCTCCTACCTTCGGTGGAGGAGTTGGCAGTCGACCACGGGAATCTACCGGCGTTCGACCCGCTGATGCCTGAGCTCGACATCTCGGCTATCCTGGCCCTTCCCCGAAACCCTCGTGCCCGCCGGTGTAGCATGGCAAGAAGCTGGGGGAGCCAACTCGAGCTGGAGCGGCCCAGCATGGTGGCTGGCCTTGAGGACGCCCCCCTGTGCCATGTGCTTTGTCCCGGAGAGGGAACAGGACCCGGATGCAGTCCTCAGGGGGAAGTTCCGCCCTTGGAGGACTCTGCCCTCGGCGAGGGCCCTGCCCGGAAGCAGCGTGGTCCCCAGAAGGGGAGGCGCCGGATGCGGAAGCGCCGGGCAACCTGCGTGCCGGGAGCAGCTCCCCTCCGAGAGGGTAGAGCCCCCAGGCCCGCTATCGATCGGCGGGGGAAGCACCCTGTCCCAAGGACTACCAAGCCTGTGAAGAGCTACCGGGCCAGGACTTTCTGGAGCTCCCACTACGGACAGCCAGAGCTCCAAGTGGTGGAAACATCAAACCCGGCCAACGCGAGGGCCGCAGTGGACTCTCCGCGGGTGTTTTGGAACAGGCAGCGTAGGCAGCCATCGGGTGGTCTGCGGACGCTGTCTCCAACCCGCCCCTCACTGCCGGCGATCCTTCTGGGGCTCCCTTGCCTGCCACCTTTTGATGGCAGGCTGGGGCCTTAGTCGGTCATCGCCGTTGGACTTCCTCCCCCCCCATATTGTATTGTACTCTTCTTGCTATAAATCGCCCGGAGCATCTCGGATGGAGGGCGATTAACAAATGTAAATGTTATGTTAAGTTATGTTATATAGCAGCTGAATGGTGAAATATATGTGTAGTTTGCAACTTCTTTTCTCCTGAAATTTGTTTCAGAGCTTTTGGAAACGTCTTTTTTCTCATTTTTATTGATTATTTTCCAATGTGGGCATCCATTCTGAAAATTAGTCCACGTAGAAAGATGGAAAACCACGATGCGGTTATTACTTGTTTTATTCTCCTTTAGTATTTGTGTATTGGCAATACTTGTGCTGTGATTACTTGGATTTTTTAGAAAGCAAAACATTTTTGCTTTTCCATGCGCAAACAGTTGCCGCAAGCATTCCCAAGCTAATGCTTTCCAGATGACCTGAAGAACAGCTCTCATAAGCCTTAATCATTGCATGTATTGGCTAGGGATGGTGGGAAGTGCAGTCCAAAACATCTGGCACACACCAAGATGAAAGATGTAAGAGTGGATTTTTTTAGTACATCCGTCAATTTAGATGTAAAATGGCTACAAGTATCACAGTTGTGTTTGCAGCCAGTTTGCCCCCAAGTTCAATTAGGCTTGTTTCTCTGTTGAGAACTGATGCCCCGAAGTCTTTTGATGAGCTGCGCTATTTCATTGTGTTAGAATGGTGGATAAAGAGAAGGCAGCAGCAATAACCGCAGGGAGTTGTACTGGCTTTCCAATCCAAAAGATGGACGTAGATCTATAGAACTAAAAAAACTTCTAGAAGAAGTGACTTACCAGATCATCTTCGATCATTTTCTAAGCCACTCCTTCCAGGCCACCTTTCGTTCTAAGGTTCTTTCTGGAAGCCTTAGATATGGAAATACCCCAGTCAGAGTTAGCAACCACTTGTCCACCTAATTCCTTCACTGTGAAGCATCTATGGAGAGGCATGCAAGATTTGTGCTGGATGTGCCTGTGCAATGTTCTGAACGCTTCACGCATATGTGTGAATTGGCATGGGAAATGTAATGGTATATACGTCCATTTTAAATTGAGATAGCGCAACCTGACCCAGGTCCCTTTGGCAGGTCTGCACCTGTATTTTTTCAGGCTATGCTCTATTCTTGTTTTGGAGTATGGCCTGAATAGAAGAAAAGTTCTGTTCAATTTGGACACAGTACCTTAGCATGTTTTCTGCTTCCCGTGTCCATCCTAGTGTATCTGAAGTATAACCCACATTAAGCATCTAGTATATACGTCTCTGTTGAGCTTGGAGACCCTATTTTGTTGTCTATGCAAAAAAAAATTATTTTCCAAGGTTTTATCCAATCTTCTCCCAAAAGTTAGTGAAGATGTTCCTTATTGTGCAATCTTTATAGAAAACTATAGATTCTACACAGTTCATTCTACAAACCCCATATATTCAGAGTTACATTATGCTTTTTTTTAAAAAATGGTTCATGAGATACAGAGTTATTTCCTCCCTTCTCTGGAAGAACAGTCAGTGGGTTTTTTTTTGAAGTGGCAACATGGTAAACATATATAGGTCAAGAATGATCATAGAATATGATCAAATTTGATGACAGTAGACATTGAAAGAAAGAGAGATAAAGGTTTGATGAAGAAGAGGTTAAAAACAATGGCTTGTTAATTAAATTGTTAACAACACAATGCATCATGCCAGTAGTAATAATAGTAACAACCACCACAATTATAAATATATTTTGTGTAACACATTAGATTTTCCCCTTTTATTCAGTTGTGCTCACTAGATCACCTTTTAATTATGTGTCTTCAGGGTACAAGACGTTTCCCAACAAACACTCTAGTCCTTTCCTTTAAATATAATTTTATCTTGAACTGATCACAGATTATGTGTACGTAATATTTGTGAACACTTTTGTACTTTAAAAGAATAGATTATGAAATTTAAATCAGGAAGTGGCCTCTCATTTCAGCTTAGTAGCTTTAGGATCATGAAGCAGATAAGTGCTAAAGAAGATAATTCATTTCAGTTGTAAGGAATGGTAAGCCATGATAAATGGCATTTCTGTTCAAAATCCCCCATCTCTGAGACAGTATTAGTTCTTACTTTAATTACTACCTCCAGTAATGTTTCCTATCCATAACTGTCTACAAAATAGACTGTTGCTGAGCAAAGGCTGTGGCCTGCTTACTCATCTGTTGAAATGAGGACCCAAGTTCTACCACGTCTTCCACACTTTCTCTGAACTTCTGCACAGGAGAGTGTCCTTCATTTAAATATTTAAATATTAATGTTTTTAATTTTTGAGGCCAGAAAACTTTAATACCACTTCAAGGAGACATAACTTTTATCACAGAGATGCTATGAGAAATGAACGTGTTCTCGTGAAGAATGATAGCCAATATACTTCCATCAGGAAAAGAATATCTTGTATCTTGTTTTCCTTTTGCAGAACCTACAGTGCTACCAATACAAAATAATAAGACGCTGTCGAGCTGGTTCTTTGTGAAATGGCTTCGTTGACATTAGCCGCAAATGAGCAGGGAGACACTAACTACTAATTGATTACTGTAATTACGCAGTCTTTGGCTAGTTTGTATTGGCAAACTATATATACTCCTTGCATAAATGTGAACTTGCAGAATGCACAGTAAAGGTCACTCTCATTTGCATGATAGGCTTCATTAGAATATGCTAAGGACAGGACCTAGTGTTTTATGACTTCAGGTGATGAATAGCTACCATATTACTCTGTTAGCTGAAAGCATATTTCAGTCACATTAATTTGTGTGTGGGTATTTTTTTTTAATTCTAAGAAAAAAAATCTGTTGGGAGTTACTCAGGGATAATTGTTTGATTTTATTGGGATATGCATGTTAAACTTACTGAGTGAAATGGGGAAAAGCTTTTCAATACTTTTATTTTGGATTTAAAAAACACCTTTCATAGGTTAATTTTCCAAAATATTATTTGTTACTTAGAGTACGAACAACAAAGTGTTTTGGTTTGATGATAACCAGCAAATAATATTTGTTACTTAGAGTACGAAGAACAAAGTGTTTTGGTTTGATGATAACCAGCAAGTGTTTTTATTGTTGTATTGGAAAAGGATAAAAGCACCCCAAAGAGACTCAATCACAGAATACATTTCATTTCCATTATTGAACAGTTTGGAACTAGAAATCCTACTCTATTTTGTTTCTGCTCTAAAGTAGGTTGTTCGGGTCACAATAAATTAACTATTCCAAGACCATTACATTATCATTGCAGAAGAAGGATAGTTGAGCCCAGTATTTCATCCAAACCCAACATTCAGGGCTTCACACAGTACTACATTTCCCAATTTTGTTGTGAGCTTTCAAATCATTTCAGATTTATGGCAGCTTTAAAGTGTACCTCTCATGGAGTTTTCGTGGGAAGACTTGTTCAGAGGAGATTTATTATTGACCTTCTATGAGGATGAAAAAGTATGACTTGCTCAAGGTGACCCATTTGGTTTCAGTGGCTGAACAAGGATCTGAACCCTGGCCTCAAAGAGCCCTACTTGAATATTCAAACAGTACATCACACTGAGGACCCCCTAGTGGTGCAGCAGGTTGACACGCTGAACTTGCTGACCGAAAGGTAGTTCGAATCTGGGGAGTAAGGTGACCTCCCACTATTAGCCCCAGTTTCTGCCATCTTAGTAGTTTAAAAATGTGCAAATGTAAATGTGAGTAGATCAATAGGTACCGCTCCAGCGGGAAGGTAACCGCACACCATGCAGTCATGCCAGCCACATGACCTTTGGAGGCACCTTCAGCTTAGAAATGCAGATGAGCACCAATCCGCAGCGTTGGACACAACTACACTGAATGTCAAGTGGAAACCTTTACCTTTTTTATTACATCACATTGGTTCCCTCAATGCTCTTCTTTAACTATTCTACCAGCTAATATTTTTGTTTTCACCTTGGTTGTGTGTGTGTGTGTGGGGGGGGGGGGTTGGTGTTGGTGTTGGCCATACTGAGAATATTGGAACCATAATACTGAACAAAAGAAGGAGGAAGATTGTACGTTTCACCTGCATTTACTAAACAGTTCCTTCAAAATGAATCTAATTCTTTACATCACCTTGTGGTTTCTTTAGTGAAACCAGCAGAAGGCCTATTTGATTTAGAATGGTTTAGAATACATGCCAAGGAAATATATAATAGGGAGTTTTCCTTGCAAAATTGCTACTTCTTTCTCTATCCTACACATTACATTGGAAGATTGACTTTGGAGAGGAAAGAGGGAAGCACCAGCTCAGAGCAATTTTTATGGTGCAAATCAGCTCCTAATTAGCAGTGACTACAACGTATTGGGACAGAGAGTGAACATCTTTTGATGGGTTGCTTTTTAGAGCTTCCATAACTACTGTGGCTACTAAGATCCATAGAGAAGAAAATGAAGAAGCAGACAATTTTGTTATAAATTGCAGTTTTGTAATAAAATCCTACAATGAGCTTGCACAAGCTTTTTAAAATATCATTGCTGCCACGAAACAGGTCTGTAATTTATTTATTCAGGAACATTGGAGGCATTTTTGATTTATTTGTTTTTAGAGAAGTTTTGTTAAGCAAGATAATGAGCAGAGGGGGTGTTAATCATTTGCTAGGCAACTCTGAAAAAAAAGAAAATTTTGCATATCTTTAGCACTACTGGGGAAAATAAATTCACTCATAATGCTGATGCTCTATGGGTATAATTTTTTAAATAATATTATTTCTTACTCTGGGAGAAATTCAATATGTTCATATGTTATGCTAAAAGCTAAACTAATCAATATATAATTACACAACTATATGTACATACAGTATGTGTTGGGTAATCATGAGTATTTGTTAACTGTAAAGATGAAATATGAATTTGTTGGTGGTCACTGCCATAGGTGATTATATATTTGTTTATGGATAACCCTTCAGGTGAGTGTTTTGTACTTTGCAGGTTTTATTGCTAATTCTGGCCTATCTAAAACACTAAAATTAGTACTTTGCCCAGAGCAAAAAAGAAGCTGCTGATTTCAAATTATCTCTGTCTTCACCGCCCCCACCATACACTTTTTTAAACATTCACTGTATTTGTATTAGCAATCAAGAATTGCATTTCACTAGGTTGTGTTTGGATTGCATTTCACTAGGTTGTGTTTGGATTATTCACTTTTTTACCTGTGCAAGAACATAACCTCTTCCTTTGACATATTTTGCATTCTGGTGGTGAGTAATGCCTTTCATGGATATGGCTTTATGGACTTTCTTCCTTGAAATAAACCTGTGGCTAGCACAGAAACAATATTCTGTTCCTGTGGTTGCACAGTCGCATACCTCATTTACTCTTTTTGTCCAGATTTCATATTCAGTGTCGCTCATCATTCATTCATTCATTCATTCATTCATTCATTCAGTTTATTATTTGATGAGTCACCCTCCACCGGAATACTCTGGGCGACTTACATAGACAGATTAACGAACTTGTATAACAGTACAGTTATAATGGTTACACATTGAATGCTCTCCCAAAGAGCCACGTTTTGAGTGTTTGCATAAATGACCATAGGTCAGGCATGGCTCTAACATCTGGTGGTAGGGAGTTCTACAAGGTTGGGGCAGAGATAGAGAAAGCCCTATGCCTTGTGGATTCTAGGTGTACCTCTCTGGGACCCGGGATGTAGAGGAGGTTCTCTTGGGCTGGCCGTGGTGATCTCTGGTAATGAAAGGATGACAGGTGTTCCCTGAAGTATAGTGGACCCTGTCCATGGAGAGCCTTGAAAGTCAGGACCAACATCTTATAAGAAGCCCGGTATTTAATTGGAAGCCAGTGTAGACGGTGTAAGGTCGGTGTTATATGACATCTCATGGGTGTTTTCGAGAGTAGTCTGGCGACCGCATTTTGGACAACTTGGATCTTCCGGATAACTGACTAAGGGAGGCCAACATACAGTGCATTACAATAATCCAGCCTCAAGGTAACCATGGCATGGATTACCGTTGCCAGAGCCTCTGTTGGGAGATAGGGCGCCAGCTGCCTTGCATGGCGAAGATGGAAGAAGGCTTGCTTACTAATAGAGGTAACCTGAGCCTCCATCGTTAGCTGAGAGTCCAGTACAACACCAAGGCTCTTCACCTTAGTAGATGGGGCTAGAGGTTCTCCATCGAAGGTGAGCAGTGGACAGGCCAATTCCGATGGTCGACCAGGCCATAAAATCTCAGTTTTCGCTGGATTCACCTTCAATCTGCTCGCGTGCAGCCATTCCGTCATGGCTTCAAGGCACTGGGTGAAACTGTCTGGTATTGATGTTGTCCCAGTTTCCAGACGGAGGAGCTGGGTGTCATTAGCGTACTGGAAGCATTCCAGACCAAAGCTCCGTACTAGCCTGGCAAGTGGCTGGACGTAGATGTTGAACAATACAGGGGAAAGGATAGCACCTTGTGGTACCCCGCAGCGAAGGAGGAACCTCTCGGATACTTGACCCATCCACTCCACCCGCTGGCTACGACCTCGAATGAATTAAACCAATTTAGGGGTGGCCCTTAAATTCCAGATGTAGCTAGACGTTGGGTCAGCAGATCGTAGTCTACGGTGTCAAATGCTGCGGTGGGGCCAGGAGCACCAACAATGCCGATACACCTCGGTCTCAGTCCCGTGGCCAGAGCGGAAACCGGACTGAAAAGGGTCTAGGCCATTCGTGTCGTCCAGAAACTGCTGGAGTTGACCCGCTACTGCACATTCGATCACTTTGCCCAAGAATGGAAGGTTTGAGACTGAGCGGTAGTTGGCAGGAATCGTAGGGTCAAGGCTCGGCTTCTTCAAAAGGGGGCGAACTATTGCTTCTTTTAGGCTATCCGGAAAAACTCCTTGTTCCAGGGAGTTGTTGATTATACACCTCAAAGGATCTCGTAATCCCTCCAGGCAATCTTTAATTAGCCAGAAGGGGCTTATGTCTAAGGAACAAGTAGTTGGTCTTGCAGCAGCCAAGATCTTATTGACAGCTTCCCTGTCTAATGATGCAAATCCGTCAAGAGTGAGGCCATTTAGCAGTCAAGGGACCTCCAGTTCGCTCATAGTGTCAGCCATAGGGGGTAACTCTCGACGAAGCAAGGCAATCTTTTCTGTAAAAAACTTCTGGAATGTTTCTGCTGTAATAGTCGAATCAGCTGGGTTCAATCAATCAAAACTTTATTACGGTCACAGACCAGCACAAAGCGAGCACAAGCGCCCTAAGAGGAGAAGGACAACTCCCCAGTAAGCAGTTATTTAAAATCAGACTAGAAAACAGTATAAAAAATATTTTAAAAGACAGGATATTGTTGCCTTACGATGTCAATCATCACCCGTCTGATATTAAGGGCAGCAGCACAGAACCTAGCAACACTGTAAGTCATTGGGTTGAGTCATTTGGTTGGCTGTGGTGTTAACCCCATTTTATACTAATCAGATGCTTCTCTTAAGCAAGATACAACATTATATTTAGAAATTCTACGCAAAGAACCAATGTGTTAGTACTGAAGTGCAGCATTTACATTAGAATTGATGAACGTAAGCAGATGTAGATCTGCTCATTTATACTAGAAAATCATGGGAGCTGGATGAAGAAGTAAAATAAGATTAATCTTTTCTTTTTAAAAAGAAAAATGGTTGACTGTTCATGAACTTATGGGATGACACTTTTTACTGATCCAGCGAAGGTGGCAATCTGAACCTACTCAGTGAGGAAACCACCTGACAGAATGTTTGCAGCACCCCAAGGCAAGGATCCTTTCATGATGCTTTTCTAATGGAGGAATTGGTCAGCTTGCCCACAAAATATCGGTGTAAAGGGTTGCATGTATGGCTAATGCATACATCTGCCACGCTTACAGATTGGCTGATATAGACAGAACCTCAGCCATCTTCCTGCAGTTTTTGGATGTGTGTTCTGGTGGTTTTTTGAACATGTTCTAAAGATGTTTAAATGCCACCATGCATGAGATATTGGTCTTATGTCTTTGCACATACATTGTGCAGGGGTTGGTGAAGTTTGGCCCTTGGAGCCTCATGAAGTCCTCAGGATGTGCACTGCAACTTGAGCCTTCCAGATCTCCTGAACATCAAAGCTTTATTTTTAAAATAGAAAATTCTGTGCTCAGAAGCCATATGTGGGATAAGATTTACTGCTTCTCATGGCATAACCTACCATTTAAAGACTTAAAATTGGGTTACATTTCAGAAGGGGCCACCAATGTACAAGGAGGAGAAAAAGACATATGGAGAAAGACTGCAACATTTGATGGTGTTTAGTTTAGGAAACAAAAGCTAAGTAAGGAAAGGCATAACAGAGGTGTTTAAAATAACACATTGTGTGCTATATATATTTTTTTGTTTTTAATTTATAATACCATTGCATCATATACAGTATATGTAGGAAATATATTATATTATATTTGAAAATAATAATACTGTACATTTTGATTTTTATTGCATTGTACACTAGACTATTTTATGATTTTTATTCCACCATGTATTATGGTGTCTTCTCTCTCATGCTTCCCAACATTTATTTATTTATTTGATTTCTACCCTGCCACTCCCAAAGGCTCAGGGTGGTTTCAGAAACAATCGCATAATAACAGTTTAAAACAGTTTGCCAGATTAAAATTCTATTCCTACAATTCAAAAGCTAGCCTAAAAAGGTAGGTTTTGCAAGCCTTGAGAGAGAAGGCATCATTTCTGTCATGTACTACTTGTCAGGTTGCTGTAGGCAACTGATTGTCGATTAGACAAAACAGAATAGTAGACTAGATAAGGCTTTTGTCTAATCCAGGTGAGCTCTTCTCACGTATGTCTTTGTGGCACCGGCTTCTAAGCAAATTCAGATAAGAATTATATGCAAAGTAAGGAGAAAATTATTTTCTGCCATAACAAACCTACTCTCAGTGAAATGGACAAGGTGGAAAGTATCCCAAACAGGAAACTGTTCAACAATGTGTTTAGCCTTGATGTATTAGACGGTGTGTTCCATCTATCCTTACTTGCACAGCGATGACACAAATAGGTGGTACTTGTTCAAAAAGTAATATGTATGGATTCTTGTTCCCTCCTCTTTTTCTGATTGCCTCCATTTGATTACTTACTCATCAGTTCTTTGACCCTTCATCATTAAGTCAATAGATATTTGACCAATGACATCTGTAAATCAGAACTGAGCCTCAGAGCTGGTCATACTTTACTGCTTGTTTCGTAGTGTCATCAGCCTTAGCTCATGCGAAATATGTAAGGCAGTTTGACAGCTATCACTGTAAATGCTGTGGATGGCACTGATGAGCCAAATACTGGATTAGAAAGATGAGTTATGATTACATCTTGCTTTCTCAGTCATGCGTGGTCCAGTTACCAATTCTGCTCATTTAAAGTCCATGCTGGCTAACTTGGTGATATTGTAAGAAGATGAATAAAAAGTAAAAATATTCCAAACTTCTTTGCGGCAAGATATTGAAATGTTCATAGGGAAAGCTATAAAAAGTGTTTTTGCTAGTCTATTATACTTTATGTTAAACATGTGTATAGGAAAACGGCTTACATGGTTGTTTCTTTTCACTCATACATATTATTACATTTGAATAGAAATTTGGTTTAAACACATTGAATTGCTCCTTCCACCCCCTCCCCCTTTTTTTGTCTGCTGATGGAGAGGAAAGAGCAAGAGGGAAAGAATCAACAGCCATCGGGAGAACAACAAGAAACCACTCGACACAAACATTTCTTCATGGGTAGCAAGACTGAAAGAAATGCTTCCCAGTCCCACTATTGAGGATAACTTTAGCAAAAACATACCTATTAGCCTGAATGGAAAAAAGCCTCCAGTTTAATGTTTTTACCCTAAACCAGCTAATTTGTAGTCAGTTCTTAGTAGTCCAAAATGGTAGTAACTACCGTATATTTGTTTGAGATTAGCATAGTCAAAGAGGAGGATGATACCAAGAAAGGTTGGCGGCACCTTTTACAATTTGGAAGCATTTGTAATTTTAAAAACTAGCAGTAGATTTCATAGATCAACTGTATTCAGGGTGCTTGTCTTGATCTATAATACCCTAAATAGGCTGGTTCTATAAAATCCCAGGAAGTGTATTTTTCTGCTGCCAATGATCATGTCCTTCAAATAATTTTCGGGTATCTAGTTATCATAATGGGAAAGTAATGGAATAAATGATGGGGGAAAGCAAGCCTGACATGCATGTAGTAAATATGAAGTTTGCGCTCAAAAACATGTTCTTTGTTGGCTGGTGGGGGCAATTATGGGAATTGTAGAGTTTAAAAAAAATTTTTTTAAAGCTTTAAAAATATATGTTTCCAAGAATTAGAGACATGTAGGAAGTTCTTCTTTAGGTTACTCTTAAGTTTTTGACTCTTGTTGTTGGATTCATTTCCTTTTAAGTTTAATTTATATTCTTTTTATTTTTATACAATAAATTAAATTTGTAAACAGATTTTTAAAAAATCAAAACATTCTTTCTGTCAATAAAGTAATGAAATACAGCCACAAACATACACATTTTCTGAAATACTTGAAACATGTTTTACTGAGCTGTCACAGTACAAACATATTGATACTCAATAACATGCTCTAGTTGTACTCAAGCCACATGGAGTTCAATACATACAGTGCAAATAGAATGGAATGTGTGGCCATGCTCAGTTGGGAATCAGCTTCATTTTGATGGTGAGCCCTAGATTGAATTGAAACCTGATTTGCTGTTTGACATCTGTATATGAGAGAGAACTCACTGCTGGGACATGTCTCCCCCTTTGACGAGAACATTCAGTTAGCATTTTACATACACCAGGAAACTTCATCTTTATAGAAAATATGAATTGGCATATACATTGCATTTAGTAGTCAGCAGTCTGGTTTTCAACAGCTTGGTTTCTTAGTTATTCTAAAAACTAAAAAGATATTTAAAATAAATTTAATAATTGATTTAATTGTAGAACTGTATATCCCACCTTTCCATTTTCACAGACTCTATAGTGGTTTAAAAGCTTTTTTTTTTTTTAAAAAAGTTACAGTTCAAAATGCCCATACAAAAGCTTTTCAAAAAATCCAGAACAATTCTGTTAAAAAGCACAAAGCCAAAACAATACGAAACACAATTAAAACATGGTAAAAAGAGATACAAAGAAACCTCATTAAGAATTCTTTCTGCCAAATAAATTATAAGCCAAAAGCCTCCCTGAATAAAAGGAACTTGGCCTGTAAATAAAAGGAGAAATGGGCTCAGCTAAACCTCTCACAGGATGAAATTTCAAATCTTGAGAACAGCTACCAAGAAGATTCTGTCACATGTCTTTACCAAACGTATTATGTTTATTTATTCCCCGCTTTTTCTCTCTACAAGGAGACTCATGACTATAATAGTGGTGAAATATAGTCTTCCTCATTCTTCTTAAAATTCTGCAAGGCTCATACAAGACAATAGGGTCTTTCTGCTAGTATGGCCCCAATCATGTAAGGCTTTAAAGGTCATAACCAACACTTCAAATTATGTCCAGAAATGAACCATCACGGTCCATCAAGGACCTCATCACATTGAGGTTTTTACCCATCCTAGGATTCATCCAGCACAGTTCAGGGCTGGAACCTGAGGGATGCTATCCAACGACGTAGAGCTACTTGCAGTGGGGCTGGAAGCTTCCTGTATTCTCATTGCCAGCAGTGGAGTGAGCGGGTAGGGGGAGCCATATTATGAGGAAGGTGGCGCTGCAGGACCATGGATTCACCTGCTGCCCGCCTAATTCACCAAGCTGCCTGGCAAATTCTTGGCCCACATTAGAGGACTTCATGTGATGAGGTCTCCAGTGAAGCTTTTTCAAGAGTAGGACTATAAGACGACCTTGACAGCAGCCTCAACAGAGAATTCAGGATCTGCATAAGTTTTCAAACAGTTTCCAATGGAAACCCTACGTAGAACACATTATAGTAATTCAATCTGCACATAATTAATGACAGTAATGTATTATTGTAACTAGATGTGGCACAGCTGGTGCACTCATTATTGTGCCAGTGTTCCTCTGACCATTTCTGAAAGTTGGTCATTCAGGCTAAAATCTAAGACCAGGACTACATCCAATTTCTGTACTGTAATTCTGTCAGGTGGTATATTGCAAGAGGATGATTGATCCAATTATTTCTATGTTAAAATGGAAACATGTATTTTTGCACATAGAAAAGTATATTGCAAAGTATAATCAAAGTTGGCAAATGTTTTGGACTACAGCTTCCCAAATCCCCCAGCCAATGTGCCTACAAGTGCAAAAAGTTCAAATTTTCAAGCATTGTCTTTTTTATATCCAGAGTTTGGTAGTAATACTTCTGATAATAGTACCCCAATAATAAATGTTCTAAGGGTATCAACAAGACAATGCACTCAAATAACTTGTTTAACAGAATCATTTTAGTCTCTCTGACTGCAGCAAAAAAATAATCTGGGTTTTAGGAAGATCTATATGGGAATGAAAGCATGTCTGTGTGTAAATATGGGAGTATTTGATTTTCTCAATATGTTGATATTACAAGAGTTTAAACTGATCAGTGTAATATGTATTTGGATGGCATAAGATGGAAATAAGCAGATTCCCAGGTGTGTGCCCCAATGAATGGTTGAAATGGCATGCAGATGCTATGCCACTCACAGATTTAGCACTGCAGGTTTCTTGGCTCATTAAATCCAAGAGAGGATTTCTTAGAGTGAAGACAGAGAAAAGGCTGGGTGGGTACATTTTCTCACCCTAGCAGAGTAAGGCAGCCTGTGACATTCATGTGAAGAACTTGCAGCAGCTTTTCAGAACTTTTAATAAGGAGAACAAATTAACCCTTCAGTGCTGGCATCTGCATCGATGTTTAAACCTTCTTCTTTTATCTTGGCTAGACAAATTCTCTGCTATTTCTGCTATGTTCATAGCGAAAATGTGGATAGTTGATAAAAATGCAGAAAGTGAAAAAGAAAAGAGTAAAATATCAGCATGTTCCATCTACAGTATAGAGAACTATTATTTACCTAAAATTTGAATTTACCTAAAATTATTTACCTAAAATTTGAATATTTACCTAACTCAACTTTTTTTTCCCTCTGGTACTTGGAAAACATGGGCGGGGAAGCAGTGGCACCTATTAAAACTTCAACATTTGGAAACAAATGTAGACTTTCTTGGTTGGTCTAAATGAGTGATTTTGGTTTTGTTTTGTTTTTTTTTTACTGTAAATTACATGAAAATGATATTGACAGTACCTCTGTTTTTTCTTTTACTTTTTGCTGTTTAACAGTAAGACATTTTGGTTTTTTTCTTGAGATGCCAATGCTACTATCGTTTATTATTATTATTATTATTATTATTATTATTATTATTGAACCAGTGAACATTGACATTGCAGACCATTTTACATGAAAGGACAAATACCTTTTATCATTCTTATATATGTGTGTTCATATGTGGCAAAATTTATACAAAACAGTAGAATAGGCTAGAGTTATTTTTGGTGGGATTAATTACTATGTATTCATTTGATTTAAGTATCACTGAATATTTATTTACAGCATCTTAAATCTACATATAGTTTTCTCTCTCAAAATACAGATTTTTTTTGAAGTTTTGGTAAAATTTTATTACTAAGCTTGCAAAGCATTTTAACTGCACTACAACTTATTAAAGACAGTTATGTTAGCCCTTATTATTTTCCTGTGCCTTACGTTTACGTGCAAATTAATAAAAGCTGTAAATTCTAACAAGCCTATTTAAACACATTCCTTGAAGTATAATATGCATTTTAACATGGGTGGTGGTGAATTCTTAATGAGTTGTCAGTGTTTTAAGATCTGTTAAATTTTCTAATTGGTATTCATGCAGGTAGCCCCAGTAGCAATAACTCCTGCATTCTGAAATGTTTTGATTTTATTTACACTTTTCCAGATTTAACCAGGGATATTTTCTCCTCATATGGAATACCACTACAATCTCAGCGTGGTATTCAATATACTGAAATCCTTTTTGTTTGTTCATCATATGCTTGTGTATGTGCGTGTAATAAATCTCTATGGTTTGAATTTTTAGATACATGACAAGGTTAGCCTAATTCTGATTCATTTTTATCCTTTAAACTAAATACCTGAAAGCAGTCCTGTCCAACCTGAAGCCCACAAGCCACAGGTAGCCCGGCATCCCTATGAATGTGATTCAACAGAAAATCATAAACTTACTTAAAACATTTTGAGATATTTTTTTGTTTTTTAATTGATAATGTTTATTTGGAGAAAACTAACAGTAAACCTACAAACAGACCAAAAAAAGCAAGAATATAAAAAAAACACAAACAGTAAAGATTCATTTTCCTAATATAAAAACACTGCTAGTATATCCACAAGAATCCCCCACTACTAAATATTAACTACACATAAATCAATAGTACCTAGTAAGGCCTGTGTGAGCAATGAAAAATATTTCAGTACTTTCAATACTCATTATTAAATTGGGGAGGGGTTTTCTAAAATATCATAAGGGGTCAAAACTGTAACTATAACTATGATACAAAATTCTCATCACATTTTGTTATGTTATTGTGCAAGTGGGGAAGCTTTTGGGGCTACTTTTCTCCTTTATTTTTAGAGCTACTGGGATGAAACTTACTACAGTGGTAGAACACATTTACCACTGTTACCCCCCCCCCAAGTTTCAGAATGTTTCACACATTCACTGTTTTTTGGGTTTTTTAAACAAGCTTTTATGAACAATGTTTTTTAAAAAAAGAAATGACAAGAGCTACCTCCTTGAATTTCTATTTCAATTATACAACATAACCAGGGCATCATTCCACCCAAATTTCAGAATGATTTGCACATCCACCGATTGTTAGGGAATTTTAACCAACATAAACATAACAGTACTATTTCACTAGAAGACCCAGTCCAATCCCCTTCTGTCAGGCAGGAAAAGCACAGTCAGAGCTCCCCTAACAGATGCCCATACAGCCTTTGAAATAATAATAGTAATAATAATAATGGAAACCTGTAGGTAATCTTTGGAGTTACTGCCTTTCAACTTTGCCTACCTCACAGGATTGATTCAACTTCCAATAATTCCCTTTTATCTCAAAATCCCTTTAGAGAACAAACAACAAAACCTTCAAGGAGGAGTTCTGGGAAATGTAGTTCAGGAAGGAGAGGGCCCCTGTGCCATAGAATTCAAAAGGCCCCGCCCTAAACTACATTTCCAGAATTCTGCTCGCTTCCCACACTAAAGCCTCAATGTAAGCGTGGTCTCTGCTTTTCTCTCTCTGGGCTGTTCATGTGCTGGTGGGGCTTCTTCCTTACCTGACCATCCAGCCAAGCATCCCTCCCTCGCTTGCTGCCCCCTTTGGGGAAAGAGTGGGGCTTCTCCCTCCACTCTGGCCCCACCATCCTAGTTGAGCATAGATTATCTTTCTTGTGGTAGTCATATAAAACATTAATCTTCCATATTTTGCGTTGATAATCTAACATCTCAAGCAAACAGAAGTCAAATTTTATTACAAATTTAATTTTAACGATTTCTTTTAGTACCAAATGTATTTGCACCCAGTACTTCTGAGCCTTTTTGTTTGCTCATCACTTATTGTCGGTATTCGTGTATTTTATGTGAGGCCCAAAACCATTCTTCTTCCAATGTGGCTCAGAGAAGCCAATCGTTTGGACATCTCTGCCCTAAAGGCACCAGATCCCATCTGATCTAAGAAGCTAAGCAGAGTGAGTGCAGGTTAGTAACTGAATAGGAGATTGGCTACGAATCCCTGTAAGTTATATTGTAGGGGAAGGAACTGGTAAGCTTCCCTAAGAAAATCCTATGGGTTGAATGAAGGGAACTATTTTAGACGACTGATTTAAGAAGTCTTTAAAATGCATTTTTACGTATCTAATTTTATTTTAATACCAGTCGGGCACCCTTACAGAATTTTCTAAAAATAAACTTGACCAAACATGGATTTTCTATGCCTTGAAATGGTATAGGTCAGCGGTTCCTAACCTTTAAGAGACCGTGGGCCATTGAGACAAAAAGTGGATACATTGTGGACCATCAAGATCAATCAACCCCTTTCCTCACCACCCAGGCAAAAATAATTTTTTTTAAATAACTAGAATGTCTTAATCATAACATTCACATATCCATTTTTTATTTTGTGATAAAAAGACAAAAGCAGGTAAGGAATGAAGGATACAATGTCATTATTTGTCAGGCCCCAGCCTGGTCCCCTAGTCCAGCCAGACCGAAGCCATGTTTCCAAGATCTCAGCTAGGCCTGGGAGCACAGCTGTACAGAAGCCTCTGTGTCAACTACCGGTCAAGGCTAAGCATAGCCTTCCTTCTTCCCAGACCGATAAGGAGGCTTGGTACTGCAAGGCCCAGGTGCCTCCCGAAAGGCCAGGTGCCTTCACTAGCGAGCTTACATTTCAGCCTTCGCCGAGAGGCCTGGGAAGGGTGGGCCCAACGAGAGAGCCTGAGAAGAAGTTCTGACACAGCTTGCGTCTTCAAGGGAGAAAACCTATTTAAACTGCTTCCCGTTGGCTCTAGGTATCTCTCGCCAACGTTCAGCTTTCATTGCCTCGTTCTACGTACTCTGGTTTCAGCCCGGGCCGGTGGGCCTTCAAGTCATCGTACTCAAGTATTTGCCAAGCCTTGCTACCAGAGACTTATCCAGGATTTAGCCCATTGGGGCACCAAGACTATTTTTACCTTTTGAACCCTTTTGATTCCTTGGACTATTGCCTTGCAATACTGGTTGCTGAGAGCATCCAAAGGACTATATTTTTATCTCTTTACTTCTTTTCATTTATTCTAAATAAAGCATTTAATCACGGCTGGTCTCAAGTGGTTTACTAAGGGATCCTTTAGATCTAAGGTGCAACATTATTCCCCCTCTCTCCCTTTTCTTGGTATTGGACCCTTCTTTACTTGTGAGGAGACTACTGCCAGCGCCCCATTTGAAATCTCCTCGTACCCCAGCCCCTTGCCACCTGGGCTTGTAAATGGGCCTCTGGCAATAGCAGTTTCAAGCCCAGACTAGGAAAGAAGGATCCAACACTTCCATTCTTGCCCCCTCCCTGTGCCCGATATTGGATCCTTCCTTGCAAGCCCAGATAGCAAGGGGCTGAGTTGCAAAGAAGAGACTGCAAACATGGCTCTGGCAACAGCAGCCTCCTCAAGAGCAAGGAAGGAAAGAAACGAAATTGGGAAAAGGGAGGGGGGTTGTATCTTTAATTTATTACCTGGTCTTGTGGCAAGGAAGGAAGGAAGCCCCATCCATAGACTGGATTGCAAGGAGGAGGAGTCAGTTGAAGCCCTCAGGAAGTGAAGACAGGGGCCAGGGATAGCTCCATCATCACTGGCTCCTTGTGAGGAAGCAGTGGAAGGGAGCACGTGGGTGCTCTTGCCTCCATTTTGCTGTGCCAGGGGAGAGGAACACTCTAAGCCTCAGTGCTAACAGGAGCCTTCACCTGTTAGCACTCAGAGCTCTGGGATGAGGGTGAAGGGGAGGGCCAGCAGTTTTGGAGGGGGGAATTATACCTGCGGGCCACTTCCTCAACAGCCAAACTGCGCCGATGTAGGTTTTCTGGGAAAGATCCCCATAGACCTCTTTTCTGTTTCTTGCGGACCACTGGTTTGGAACCACTAGTATAGGTGGTCAACATTTGCTGCTTTGACTCATACCGTGAAACATCTTCGACAAAGACCCAACTGTCAAGGGAACCTGTTGTATAGTCTGTCGCCACCTAAATATTGCTGAGACAAAGACGTAGCAGATGAGAACCATGCTGAGATCTGTGGCCTCCCCATCACTCCTATCAACTGCCAGATCTTCTTAACTGTTTTGAACAAGGCAGTGGGAAGAATATTGGAGGTAGAGAACCATACCCAATTGAGAAACTGGACATTCAGTGTCCTCTATATGGACTGGAGGACACTGAATGTGAGGGGGGCCACTAAGACATGTCATCATCCCGCCTCACTCTCGTTGCTCTCTGCAATGGAACCTGACATAGAAAGAAATGCAGGAGACAAATGTTTTGAGTAAATGAGGAAAACAAATGAAATAGGTTAATAATGGCTGGGAGCCAGAAAAAAATAGGAGACTTGTGATTTGCGCCTGAAAGGAAGAACTGATTTGCAGGTGCAACCTTTATCCAAATTATGGTGGTACCTCTAAGTTTAGGACTAAATGTGTTACACTTCTTTACAATTATACAAGCTGCAGTAAAGGTGCGTATTATATCTCCAAGCATTTACTCTCCCCCATGAATTGGACCTGTAAACACCAACGTTGTGGGAACTATATATACAGCACATCTCAAAAAGAAACACATTGTGCTTAGCTGGAGGCAATCTGCAGACTAGAACGGAAGTAGTGGTTACAGTAATAGATGTTATATTAGTTATGCAAAAAAGGGGAGGGAATGATAGTTGCATTTTAAAGCAGATTTTCCAAATGAAGTTTAATGACTTACAGCATTGCATGAATTTGTCAAAACTGATCAGCTGGATTGCTGCACAATGAATACTGAAAATGTTCTGGTTTTTAGGCTTATAATCGCCTTCAGGCATTCAAAAAATCAAAATGTTGTTTGATGGTTTCAGAATGTTAATGAAATTATTATTAATAGCTCATATATTAATCTTAATGGCAATATGTAAATACAGGCTAACGAAAAGCTGTGTTGACACCTGAAAGATGATTTTACCCACTGGAAAGAAACCTTGGATTAAACTTCAGGCATCAAGCACCAAACTTACTTACAAATCCTTCCAAAATGAAAATGTTCATGAGTCATATTGAAACATTGTAAAATCTAGACTCAACCTCGTTGCTGGAATAAAATTTCAATTAATATTTATGAAAGTTTTTGTTCAGTTCTTTAATGCTAGACTATTGCCAATAATTTGCATAGGAGCTGTTGTTTAATCAAGATAATATAGTAACATCTTTATTGTCGAATAAATAGACTTCTTCCAAACCTTGTTTGCCGTTGGGAACAGAATAGGGTGGAGAATTTGGAGCACTAGCTGAAATTTTCATTCACTGAAAATGTAAAACACAGGTGACAAACTTTAATGTGTGTGTTGAACTACACTGTTTTGCTGATGCTTAATGTTTCAAGCTAGTTTGTAAGTGGAAAGTGAATTTCCCTGTTGTCAGGATATATGAAATGCAAACAGGAGACATTTAGGTTATTATCATAATTTTCACTATTCAAAAGCATTATTTTACCAAGATGACTGTATCATTGGGAGAGAAGGGGAAGAGTTTATGTTAGCTATGAGAATTTCATGGCATTTTACCAATTGAGGGCCCTGTAGAGAGCGAAAGGTATACCGCACTTGCTTCTCGAGTCAAGTGACAGACAGTCGCAGCCTCTGTGTCATAGTGTTATCATCTTGCCTTAGCTAGAAGCACTCCCCGAAGCCGGTCTAGGTTGCATAGTCCTAGATGAGGTCTTCATGGGTGCTGACCATAAAAAGTTCATCAAAGTAATGAGGCGAGGCGAGAGCTTGGCGCTCATGGGCAGAGCTCAGCACCAAGGAGTGTGAACTGGCTCCAGCTGTGACAATAAAACAGCAGGTGGCTGCTGTCATTAGGGGTGGCAGATGAGGCAAGGGACTAACATTCAGCCCAAAAACCCCTCATTTGTTAGCCATCGCCACTCTACCATGCAAAATAGTTTCCATCTCAGTCAATTTTACTTTGCAAAATATTACACAGGCGCCGTATGAAAATTAGAGCCTAGGGTTTGCAGGTTTCTTTTCAACTTATTATTACAAAGCTCTACACTATCACACTATGCGGTGGGTTTGTGTGGGGGGTGTTTTCCCCCCACCCCTTTTGGAACAATTTAAAGAGTCTTGCACTAATGTTATAATGTGGCATTTTTATTCAGGCATGCATCGGTGGCTAAATGTTTCTGCACATTTTCTTTAGGCTTTGTAATTTATTTGTTAAATCTAGCCCCTCTCCATTATTGTTTCCCACTTTACATTTGCTGCCGGTTGGACAAACATATCACTGGTAATACTCTGGCTGTATTGTTTATACAGGAAGAGCACTCTTACCAAACTGCCATTGGCCTTGATTTCTCCTGCACAAATCATTGTGAAAATTCAGGATTGATGGTGACTTAGTAGACCTGACTTTCTGTCAGATCTGTCTGCTTACACTGGACTGCTTATATTTCATGTTGTCCTGGAGTGCATCCGCATTGCATAGCTATAGCATGTTGGTACCTTTTTTATGATAATATGTTTGTCCTCTGGCCTCCTGACATTAGATCTTCAGCCAGAAAACTCTAATATTGTAGCCCAAGGGAGTAAAGTCAGCCTTTCTAGCTGGGAATTCAATTACACTATCAAAACTACAAATCCCAGAAAACCATTAATTAAGGCCATGGTTGTTAAAATGCTATAAGACTGTTATAATTGTGGAATGTGAATCCACAAAAGCTTGTACAAATTGAGATGTGTTAGGACGTTTTTTGCTTTTCTTTTGCTACAACAGACTAATATGATTACCCCTCTGAAAAGTCTTATTGGATGGGAGGCTATTTGGGAATTTTTCAAGCCGGGCTAGGAAATAATTCTTCCTGAATTCTCTGTGGAGTCACTGCCATTGAGAATTGATAGTATGGAACTGGATGGCCTAGTGGCCTGACCCTATAAGACAGCTTTCTGTGCAGTTAAACTGAAGTGCTTCTTTATGACATACCTTGTCTTAATTATCATGAAAGCATAAGGTAAAAGTTTCCCCTTGACATTAAGTCTTGTCGAGTCCAACTCTGGGGCATGGTACTCATCTCCATTTCTAGACCAAAGAACTGGCATTGTCCGAAGATGCCTCCTAGGTCATGTGGCCGGCATGACTGCATGGAGCACAGTTACCTTTCTGCTGAAGCTGTATCTATTGATCTGCTCACATTTGCATGTTTTTGAACTGCTAGGTTGGCAGAAGCTGGCGTTCAATCCACCCCGCGAATTCAAACCGCCAACCTTCCTGTCAGTGAGTTCTGCAGCTTAGTGGTTTAACCTACTGTGCCACTGTAGCCCCTTGAAAACATAAAGGAAGAAAATAAATTTCTGGGCTGTTTTAGACTCCTTAGATTACCTTTTATTTAAATTTACTACACAGATTTCCTGTAGAATTGGGAGATAGATTCCTTGTGTTAGTGCACTTAAGAAGGAGGAAAAAATGGAAAGTGATAAACCAATGGGTTACTGGAAATATCACAGGAGTAAACTTCTTGAAATGTTAGTCCTTGGCTACACTTAAGTAATATTCAGAGTAACTATCACAGTACCATGGTGTGTAAGGCACCCTACTGTGACCACATTCAATATTTATCTACAACTAGGAACATTAACTTTCTGTCATTTGGCAAAACAATTTGATTTCGCTATGGGAGGACATTTGTTGACAGCAATCCTGTGTATCACAAAAGACAGAAGCCTCAGGATTAAACAAGAATATTCATATAATATAGAACCAGAAGCAGTACAAATGGTAAATAACATTGGATCAAAGAAAATAGTTGACTTTAACCATGTCTTCCACCATTCTGAGGTGTCACAGACATTGGTTTCCATTTGTCTAAATGATGTTTCTTCTTTCTCATTATAATTGTGCCATTATGGGTAGTTCTACTTTTAAGGAAATAAATGTTTGCATTATTTGTCCCATCTAACAGACAAATGAAACAAATGGATCTTAGTGAGTCATACTTACTTGTGCTGTAGTTATCCTATGGGTCTACTCTTTTAAAGGCAAATCTTTCTTTAGTTGTTTTGCAAAGATCTGCATGATGTGACATACAGGTGAAGAACTACAGAATATGGAATGAGAGAAAGATGTGGTGGATGGTGTGGGTGTTTACTTTGATTTCTAAGTTTTAGTTCCTGTAGTATGGAGAATTTTTGAAATATTTTTGGTACGTGAGTGCATTTAGGCTATGGTTTTGTTATAGCACAGCTGTTTGGTGAATTGTAAACATTCTGTATGCTCTGAAGGATCATTATGAGTATTGTTAACAAAGAACCATGCTCTCAGGTACTGTCATGTTTTTCGAGGTTGATGTTAATCCGTTTTTGAAGCAAGGCATTCTGTAAAATTTAAGCCTAAGGTTGCATTTCACAACTTATGAAAAACAAATTCTTTGTTGTGGAAAGTTGAGAGGTGATAGCAAGGATGGAGACAGCACTGGGATTTTTGAAGTACCTTTTGCAGCTGTTAGATTACCAAACACTTGCTAAAGGTGATTTTGTACAGATGTATGGCAGGCAATAAAATAGATAATTAGAAGTTTAATTACATAGTTATATAGCATTCTACTGAAACAATACTTGTTAACTGCACTAGATATGGGAGCAAAAACGGGAAATGATGTTAGTTTTATTATATATTTTTGGATATATTTTCTAAGTATTCAACTGTTTTATTTTTTAAGCACTAACTAGAAAACAATAAATACAGTACCAAATTTAATTCATTGTGTTAAGGTGGCAGTGTGAAAACATCCTAACACAATGCTGTGCCCAGTCTGACACTTACATTACCCTGAGCGTTGTAGATGAGCCCTTGAGTGATCCTGAAAGTGTGGAATTGGAAGCTGGGAGGGGAAAACGGGTTACTCGTGAGCAAGAATCAGATGAAGAGCAACAAAGGAAAAGGATCCGGCAAATACTTGGGGACTCCACTGATAAGGACTCTTTTGAGGGTTTCCCTAGGGATGATTGGTCTGTCAGTGGGGAGCCAATTATGGGAAGTGGGGCTGGGAATTCTGAGGATGGTTCTGGTGGGATGAATTGGACTAAGAGTGCAGGAGGTGTGCGATGGTTGTGCAGAAACAACAAGTAGTGATGTGAATGGGGGGCTTCCCAGGGATGAGAACTGGAGTTCTGAGGATCAGGCTTCATCCTGGGGGGAGTTAAGCCTTGACAGGAGATGGAGAGATTGGAGAGGAAGGCAAGGGGCCACACCTATGACTGCTATCGCAGCTGAAAGCACTAATGAGAGGGTGTCAGATCCTGACGGAGAGATTGGAGAGGGAGACAAGGGGCCACACCTGTGACTGCCATCACAGCTGAAAGCACTAACGAGAGGGTGTTGGCTAGTTCCAGCTCCAATGAAAATTTGCGAATATAAAAAGGGGCTTGGAATCTGGGTTTCTTTGCAGTTGGCAAAGTGTTGCTGAGTGGCTGTGTCTTGCTTTGTATGCTGTGTTTCCTGGTTCCTATGTTCCGATGGACTCTCTTTTGGACCTGCTTTTGACAAGGTGTTTGCTGCTTTCCTGTTCTTCGACCTCAGACTTCGCTGACGCTTCTTTGTTCTTTGTTTTTCCTTTGTTGCTTGCATTTTTGGGGAATAGTCCAGGTTTTCTGGAGATTTAATCCAGATTATATGTGTTTTTTGTGTTCTTGACCTGTTTGGTCTTTTTAATGTTATTTTGCTCATTTAACACTGCAGCTTAAGTGTTTTGGGACAATTCTTTATTTTTGAAATAAACTCTACTTGTTTACTATCTGGTCTGGCCCTTTAAGGCTTTCTGTGTTGCGACACTGAGTATAAAACATTTTTGTATGCTTGCTGACTAAATTAAATTATGATGGTTTTTCATCAGTTATGGTTTAATACTTGAGTGGTTTAAACACAACTCGAAACATTGGTTTCCCATTCTTTGAAGAAGCTAATGCCTCTCCTCCTTGCACCTACATCACTGTGAGGACATCTGAATATTTCACATTGACTTTTAAGCAAACCACAGTTTACTGCCAGATCCAATTTTTTAAACTATAGCTTGTTAAAACTAGTCAGGATTGTGTCTGATTTTCAAATCTACTTATTCCTCTTAAATTTGAGTCTTCTGCAGGTTAATTTATTAATTAGTAACATTGCTCCAATTTCCCCAAACAATGATCTGTTCTTAGACCCAAGTCTAATAGGCTAGGAGACATATGTGTTTTCCTTTCTCCTATAGAAATTCACTCTAGTTTTTTTCCAGGTAGCCTAATTTAGTTATGTAATCTCCTGGGAACATCCTTGCTCAGCAGGATCAAAGACTTTATCTTCCTTGGACTGTTGGCAAGTTGTTTTGTTGAAAGCTGATCTCACCATGAATTCAAAGGCCTGTCTTTCCTTAAACTATGTTGTGTTTTTGGTTTTGAGCTGACCTGTTTCACTGGTCATTAATTTTATATAGTCTATTCATTGGGTGGTATTTTCCCATGAAATATATTGAGATCTCTTCCTTCTGATAATGATATACCATAAAATTTTACTTCATTCACCTGAGATACAGTCACTGATGACTGCATTAAAACAAGATTGGAATTGTGTGCAAAGTTTGGAAGTCTTACTGTAAATCAAGGAGTGAGTCACTGCATGTTTCTGCTTTACAGTCTCTAACAAAACAGCCTCTGTGATTTTTCTTCTTTTCTGTCTCAGGCTATGTGAGGGATCAATTGGGACTTTAAGGTTCAGCCTCAAATAGCCCGAACCACCAGGACAGCTGTGCTGAAAATGAGAGCTGAAGGCAATTCATACACTAACATCACAGACTAGAATCACCTTGCACCGTTAGCTGTTTGTTGCAGCTTCCTGTAATGCCATGAGTAGTCAGCAGTGTGCTCCTGAGATAAACCTTTGCCACAGAATCATAGGGCAGGAAGAGACTACAAGCACCATCCAGTCCAACCCCTACCATGCAGGAAGACTCAGTCACAGGGCTTCCAACAGATGACAATTTAGCCGCTGTTTAGAAACCTCCAAAGAAGAATACCCCCCTACACTCCAACACACTGTCAACATCTATTACCATCAGAAACTTCTTCTTAATATGTAGGTGGAATCTCTGTTTCTATACTTTGAATGAACTGCTCTCTGTCCTAATCTATGGAGCAGCAGACAAAACTGGCCCTCTCCTCAATGTGACATTGTACTAAACACACACAGCTCTCAAAATGACTCCTCTGAACTGTTTACCATTTGGGTTGCCCTCCTCTGGATACCTAGATGACGCTACCCCCCTCCACCAAGGGATAAGGTCCCTATTCTGGATCCGTATGAGGACATAGATTTTCAGGTAGAAGGTGGTCATGACAAGGGTTTGCTTGGTGCACCTCCCTCTCAACACATTTTTCCTTTCCAGTCTCAAAAATGCACACTTGACACCAGTTTGGCTGTTGCATTTTGTACTAGATGCAACTTCTAAATACTTTTTAAGGGCAAACTCATACAGAGCAAATGCACTTGGAAGGTATCTTTGGCACGAACTATTTTGACCAGATCTGCCTTCTCCAAGAAAGGCACAGCTGGTGCACCACCTGAAGCTTGGCAAAGGCACTCTTGGACTCTGCAAAACCATGGTTTTCCAGGAGTAATGCTGAAAGGGCACTCCCAAACTTTTAACCTGATCTTTTAGAGCAGTGGTTCTCAACCTGTGGGTCCCCAGGTGTTTTGACCTTCAACTCCCAGAAATCCCAGCCAGTTTACCAACTGTTAGGATTTCTGGGAGTTGAAGGTCAATACATCTGGGGACCCACAGGTTGAGAACCACTGTTTTAGAGAGAGTGCAACCTCATTCAAATCAGGATGCACTCCCAATCCCTGGTTGGTTTTTCTACTGACTCCTCTAGATCAGGGCTTTCCAACTTCTACGGGCCCAAGGGCCGGAATTCCGGTCACTTATCACCTGGGGGCCTGAAGGGTCTGGCTCCGCCCCAGCTCCGCCCCCGCCCCTCCCCAGCTCTGCCCCTCCCCAGCTCCGCCCCCTCCCCAGCTCCAATTTACTTACAATTGACCTTGAGTTGTGGAATTGTAGTTCACCTCCATCCAGAGAGCACTGTGGACTCAAATAATGATGGATCTGGACCAAACTTGGCATGAATACTCAATATACCCAAATGGGAACACTGGTGGATTTGGGGGAATGTTTCCTAATACCTTTGAGTTATTTGAGTCCACACTCAAATTGGGACACACCAAAAAACCTCCAAACACCTCAATGCCGTCGCAGGGCTTGATGGGGCCTCCTTTCCCAGAGGCGCGTGGAGGAGGCCCAAAGAGCTCCCTCCCTCCCTGAAGGGAAAACAAGCCGCGGGGGCAGGCGCAAAGGAAGCCACGTTGCGCCCTGCCCGCGGGGAAGGCAGCACAACAAGGGGAGGGGGCGCGGAGGAGGAAGGAAGCGTTGCCAAGGAAACTGCTGCTGAGGGACCCCTCCCCCCCTCACCCAACGTCCCACTGTTTTTAGATTGATTGATTCGAGCCAGGCCCTTCCTTACCCATACTGTGGGAGCCCCGCCACAGGGCCGAAGCGCCAACGCCGCCGCCATCCTCGAAGAGCCCCGCTGGAGCCGAGGCCAAGCTCAGGCTGGCCGCAGCGGCTCTCCCATCCGTGGGGCGGGAAGCGAGGGCCCTCCACAGGGAGAGGACGGAGCTAGGAGGGGCTTTCTCTGCCTCACTCCCCTCCTCCCTCTCTCTGAGGGAATGGGGGCTGGCCTGGAAGCAGCCGCGAGGGAGGAGGAGGCGCGCGCCCAGGCCGGCTGCAAATCCCGCGGGACCCGAGATTTCGGCAGCTATCGCGAGACTACGCAGCCACAGATGGGATTTCGACCTCCCTCGCAATCCCGTCTGTGGCTGGCGTAGTCTCGCGATGCTTCCCTAAACCCAGAAGTAGGTATTTTTTATTTTTAATTTGTATTTTATTAAAACAAGTTAGGGGGCCGGAGGGAAGGGGCTCGGGGGCCGTGTATGGCCCCAGGGCCGCCTGTTGGACAGCCCTGCTCTAGATTAAGCCTCAGTCTTTTCTAGACCTTTACTGAATTCAGACAATTCAGTACTATCACAGGCTCTTTGGCTCAGTCAGTTGTAAAGGAAATATAGACTTGTGTATCATCAGCATACTGATGGCAGCCATCCTCAAAGCTCTGGGTGACCTCTCCCATAGGATACATGTAGCTGTTAAAAACATAGGATATATTTTGGACCTCTATGGAATCCCACAAGTTAATGGGCAAAAGGCAGAACAACAACCAATCAAGAATGGAAAGCAAAGCACTGCCCCAAATCCCATGTCAGCTGAACAACCCAGAAAGATACCATGGCTGATAGTATTAAATGGTGCTGAAAGATCCAGGAGGAGCAACAGGGATGTCACGCCCCTATCCAACTTGCACTTTAGCTCATTCAGCAAAGTAACTAAAGTTGTTTCTGCCCCATAACAACCTTAAACCCACATTGAAACTGATCCAGAAAATTTATTGCCATCATCACTTGACCTAGGACTTTACTTAGATAAGAAGGGGGGGGGGGTTACATTTTGTCTGATAGTTACCTAGTCAAATGAAGTTTTTTCCAACAAATGTTTCACAATTGCTTCTTTCAGAGAGCTTGAAGCATAGACCACTTTCAAAAGAAGGTTCAATAACCTCCACTAACAGGCAAGTGGCTGGCCTCCAAGCAACTAGTCCACATCATGTTGAATAAACTGAAACTCATCCATTAAAATTTGACAGGCATGTTCCTCTCTTACTTCCCAATGCTCTACCTCCAATATGAAGAATGTAGGAGCTCTTTAACTACCTGAAATAGATGTGCTGGATGAGATTGAGCTGATGTAAGAATAGGTAGCAAATAATACTTTCTTTGCTGCCCTCACCCGCTGCAAAATAGCTCTTAAGTTGGGCCTTAACCCACGCTTGGACCGATTCATCTTGGTTCGTTCTCCATTATTACTCTAGGCATTTCATTGCCCAGAGGTCCTCAGAAAACCAAAGAGCCAACTCCTTTCTGCCTGAATCAGTGAATTAACATCTGATTTAGGGTGCCATAATTTTTCCAGATGCATTTAAATATTTTATTTAACATATATGGCTACAATAGGGGGTTGAAGAGCAGAATTGCTAGAACACAATGCTTTAGTCAGCTTCTTTGTCCATAATGAGAACTAATATGATAAGATGGTAGTAATATTGTAACTGGTGACCCATCTGTGATACTGCATCAATCTAACATGTGTGTGGCAGCTCCTTCTGTTTGCTTTTGTTGAAGAACAACCCATGATTTTTGCCAGCTAGTGTATCTTCTCCCATGTTCCAAATAATTTTAGATTGCCTCAGTGGTAGACAGAGGAATTCTTTCAATGGAAGTTCATGAGTGTTTTAGCAGTGTATTTCTGCATGGGGGTTGAGTGGCCCTTGTGGTTCATTCTAATTCTATGATTTCTATTTTAGAGAGTTGATTGGTTTCCATTTGAAGTTTACTGTCCTTTGTTTCTGGACCTACAACCCCCATAATGCCCCCCCCCCCTCATACTCTGGTAAATTTACTAAATAGAGTAATCTCTTCTCGGTGGCTGCACCGACCTTGTGGAATTCTTTGCCGGCCGAGACGCGGGCCCTGCAGGACCTGATGGTCTTTCGCAGGGCTTGCAAGACGTGGCTATTTCGGCAAGCATTTGGCGACTGACTAGCACCTAAACATCAAACCTCGCCACCTAACCATGCCTCCTCTGTCTGTAGATCGGTCGTATTCCGATCTATGTGATGTTTTATGACATATGTGATTGTTTTTAGGAATGTTTTTATGATGTTTTTAGGCTGTTTTTATTGTGTTGGAAACCACCCTGAGCCTTGGGGAGGGGCGGTCTAGTAAATCCGAATAATACATAAATAAATAAATAAATATCATCATCCTGTGTTTTCATCCACAAAGATATGCTTAAGGTAGCTAGTAAGAGTATAATGTTAGATGTGTACAATTAAATAAAATCTTGTTTATAATACAGCATACGCTTCAGAGTTAAATTAGATTTAAAATAATCAGCCAACTCATAAGCCCATAAATGTTAGTATGGTGTCTGGAGCCTGTTTTGAGAGTAATAAATCTGATCCTTTGAGGAAGTGTGTTCCAAAGTTTTGGCCCTACAAAATAGACGTCTCTGCCCACAAACTTCCTGCTAAAGCTTGCCTAATAACAGCTTGCTTCCTTATTTAAATCAATTGTTCGATTCATGAAATAATTTATAATAAGGTTGTTAAGCTTGCATGATTGTTTATTCAGAGACTGAGACATTGAAATATCTCCTTCCTGAAGAAAGATGGAGAGAGAAACAGTTCGAGACCATCCCTTCCATTAGGCATAAGCCTAATAATTCTCTTACAACTTGAACAGCACATATTGATGTCACAGACACCGCAATGGAAGCATTTTGAGAGGCAGTTCCCCTTTTTTGAATGATAGATATAGGAATATGCAGGAAGAGCAAGCTGATTGATTGATAGTGAGCAACTCATCCATAATGATCTGTCTGATATAGACAGTAAATTATTCTGAAGATTGATGCAGGTCATTGAGCAGCACATCAACAAACCTGTTGTCCATCATTCTCCTGAAATGGAGTCTGGGACACTGACAGATACTCCACATAAGTCTACACAGTGCAGGAAAGGTACATAGGGGTCCCTTTAATGTTTCTACATCCAAGATGTTGCTGCCTGTTATTTTATTCCAATTTTCACTTGACCTAACTTCTTCCCACAAACCAAAGAAAACTGAATTTATTAAATATCACCTTTGTAAGATTAAAAAAATAAAAAAAATCTGGTCATAAGAATAAAGTTTCACTTGATAAAAATCCTGTAAAGTTTAACTATGTTCTAAATCTCTCTATTTGAAAGCGAATATCACTACTTTTGTTGTATTATGTTTCCAGATCAGTATGTTTTTAGTTTTATCTGGCTTTTAACAACAACAAAAAAACAACCCCATATCTATCTATGTTTAATTATTCCAGAGTGAAAAATCAATTTTAGGACATATGTCAGAGTCATCACCTGTACTTCACATAGTAAAAAAACACTAACATATATCAATTAAGTTTACATCACACTATTGTGTATGCGAATGAAGGATGGGATGAGTATTTTAGCTGTAGAAATTTATAGGATGATTTTTACTATAAATCTGGATTATCATCACTATTCCACCATTTAAATGCTTGAAAATAGTGGATAAGGTTATGATAATGATAAAAATATTGTCAACTTATCTATTTCCTCCTCCTTCTTGTTTTTCCTTTCCCTAATTTAAATCCTTTAATTTCTTTAAGCATGGAAAAGTTGTCCAAAGTGGTGAAGTAAAAATCTCAAGGGACATTAAATTCAAAACAGGTAAACTATTAGAATATAATAAGGCAGACAAAACTGTAGTTGAGTAAAAATAAAGTTTGGGTTTGTAGATGTGGAAATCTCTTGGAATAGCTGAATCAAAAACAGATAGGAAAGGTTATGGAATATTGAGACCTACAAACTGAGATTCATTGCTTCTGGGAAAAGAAAATAATTGTGATTCCAGCAGTCATATGACATTCCAAACAAACCATTAAATAATACTGTAGAAAGAGCCACAACAATATAAATGGTGGCACTATTTGGAACGTTACACATAATTTGATGATAATCTTACTGATTTTGTGAGTCTTGGGTTGAATCCAGATCACTGCTAACTCCAGTTAGCAACATCTAATGGATTATGAAACTAAGAACTAACAGTTTACCTAACTTAAAAATATATCATGAATTGTAGATCACCTGTATCACGTAATCACCCAAATTGTTATAAGAAGTTGTTGTATTCCTATATTGTTGTTTTAAAAAAACATGTATGCAGCATAAGCTTTCACGACTGGGTTGGTTGGATTAACCTCAACTAATGAGATAAATCCAGGCCTTGTCTACACCCGTCGCAAAACCCAAAGTGACTCAGAAGTTGCTTATTACATTCCAGGAACCTGGGTTAAACAGGTTTAGTCCTATGCTAAGGAAAATTGGGAAATGCTCTGGCGTTTTGGCAAAACGTCAAAGCAGGCTGCACTTTATACAGGCTTTGGATTGTAAAATGGCTTCAATGTAACTCTGTCCACTGTCCACACAGTTGGCACAACCACCCACTTTCCCCAGTGCTAATAAGGCACAGATAAAAGAAGATTGACAGAGCCAATGTTACCATTGCACTGCACATGGAAGAGCTCCTGGCTGTTGTGGGTGCCATATGCTGACATCAGCAAAGGTATTTGTGTGATCAGGGAGCAGGAGAGAGGATTTCATTATATTGTTTGTCCACAATAACAAATACAAATAAAATAGTGGAATTGTAATCTTGCTCAACATGATAGAATCTTAGACTTACAGCGATTGTTTTGGACACAGTAGGTCAGTGGTTCTCAACCTGTGGGTCCCCAGATGTTTTGGCCTACAACTCCCAGAAATCCCAGCCAGTTTACCAGCTGTTAGGATTGCTGGGAGTTGAATGCCAAAACATCTGGGGACCCACAGGTTGAGAACCACTGCAGTAGGTCCTCTTCCCCAGCCCTACCTCACTATCCTCTTGTCTGAATACATGAATGTTTAAGATCTAATGTTACTGACAAAAAGTTTCCAATCAAAAACTATATTGGAGATATATTAAAATGTACTATCACAGAAAGCCACCCTCCTCAAATTCATGCAGAAATTCAGGTAGTAATTCTCCAGATTTGCTTACTTCACATGTTTGCTCTCATTTATACTTGTCATGGAAAGGCAGGAATGTGCTATATTCTTCTGTATTACCTATTCAGACTCCATCTGTTGACAGCTGCTAAACAAGCTTCAGAGCAAACTTCCATATGTTCATTAAATGGTCTTCAATTTTGAAGGCTCCCAGGATTAGAATTGGTAAACACAATCCACTAATTTTGTTAAATTTACTTCATTAGGTTTTCTCACAGCCTAAAGTTTATGAACTTTCTCTCTGTGTTCAATATTTGGGTAAGCAGTGGTGGGACACTACTAAAGGTCATATAATGGAGATATACCTTTGATAACTTTTCCTGTTAAAGCTATGAGTCATCAAACAGGGTTTCCAGATATTTTTTCCTTCCTCCTTTTAAAGAGCCTGAGATTATCAAGGATTTATCTCATGAATGATGCAAACTTGCACTGAAGCAGAACTGTCACCTTTGGTGATGGTTCCTATCATTGGATGTCCATTGCCTGTCTACTACCTCTCCACTGTAAACAAAACAATCCTGCTATGATGAACCCATTCTGCTTCTATACCGGCATGCCATCAGTGAAGTGATAGCAGATGGTCAGAGTAGATGCATAAGTTGTATATGAAACATAAATACATTTTATGTTTAGACTTGTGTTACATCTCCAAAAATCTCATTATCTGTATACACGCAGGTATTCCACCATTTGAAAAATCCACCACATTTCTGATCTCAAACAATTTGAATAAGGTATAGCCAACCCATACAATTGTCTATGACACATAATGTACTTTTTTATTGTTGTGCCATAGGAGAAGTGGGTAAAACCTCAAGCATCTAGGAAAACAAGGAAAAACTGTATTATCTATATGGCATGGTAAAAAACTCAACAATAACCCAATATTTAATAATGGCACTTTGTGGCTATTGCCTGCTTTTGTGACAGATCTCCTCTTTTGTATGTATGTATGTATTACAGAAAGGCCTGTCTTTGAGAGATAATTGGTAATGTCGCCTAAGACGGATTCTAGGTTCCTCAAAATATTTATTTATGTTGAAGCCATCTACATGCCATAGTCCATGATGGCTGTATCCCCTGTAAATGCTATTAAAAATACAAACAAGGCAACAATCAAGTTCAGCATTGAAAAATGATTTTAAGTTTGAAGGATACAATAGTTCAGTTTTGTACTTCTAAAAGAACAAGGTTTCTGTGGCCGAGGTTACACCATAATATTTGTAATAGCTTTCTTTTTTCTGTCAACATTTTAGTAAGCAAAGGCAGGAGGAAAACCACTATCTAGTTTCAATTTATGACAGATCCAGTTGTTGGTGGGTGATTAGTTGCGTACAGTGGGAAATAGGAAAACATGAGGTGAAGCTTGAACAAATGTGGAAACAGGTTACTTTCACACAGACCTTACTTTTTGTTCACATTTTTAGATAGCGATATTTCACTTGCCATAAGCTATGCTGTAAAGGCACAATTGGGTTAAGCTATTTAAAAAAATATTTGGAATACTCAAGATAGGTATTGCCTTATTTTTAATTATATTATGCAATTGACATGGTATTGTTCAGTACACAAAATATGTAAGTTCAGACGTATTGCCTTGATTATAAAATCCGTATTATTCATTTCCTAATTTTGTCTTTCTTTAAGAAAACTTACTTGAGGAAGGATGCTTCTGAGTTGCAAAACAAGAGCTTTCTTAATTTCAAATGTGTTGGGTATGCTTACAACAAGACAGTTCTGCATTTTGCCCTAAAGCAATGGCAGTAAATTTGGAATGCCCTGTGCTCTTATTAGGACTGAAGAGTTTATGTCACTACAGTCATTTTCCTTATGAACAGTAATTCTAGTGACACTTGCAAAGTCACCATGAAGATACTGCAATAGATTATTCTGAATTCTAGATGCTACGTTGTCCATATGTATCACTCAAATATGAAAAAAACCAAGAATAAGTGGTATTCTAATGTATTTCTTTTTATAAAAATAATGAAGTCGCTATCATTTTAAAGATACAGAGTTATATCCCTACACCCTGAAGGCTACACAAAATAGAGATTTACTGTAATAATGTGAATATACCCAAAGTAGATCAGACGTGGAGATTAGATATTACCATATATGTAATAGGGAAGTACTGTTTCTTGGCTTTTGTGGCTCATATATGCCTTAATGCTACAGTATTTCACAGTCTTTGCACTGTCCATTAGTGGAAGCATGTCCAAATGAATTCTGCATTTAATGTTAAAAATCTTATAATATGCCAGCTTGATTTGTAGCCCGTCATATCATGGAATGCTAATTAAAATCATATTTTTGCATATGTCATGCCTTTCATGTACATATGCAAATAGACTTCCAGTGCCTTTCAGCTATTAGTAATTAACTTTATGAAGGACAGCTGTAATACATAATTAACAAAAATGTTTGCAAGCCCTTTTCACACTGAAAGTAAGAGCAGTAATTTCTTTCTTTTTGTTTGTTGTGTGTATATGTGTTTGGTTTTGGTTATCAAGGATGCCATTTTAGTTTGAAGCTCCTGCCTAGTATCTATATTGTGGAAATATTCATACAACATAATTAAATGAACGTAGAGAAATGATCCTTGGATAGATTTAGTAATAAGTAATATAAAGAGAATAATTGCTAACTAATAAATATATGGGCTTCTACCATTAAAGCAGATGAAGTGCTTTGCATTTAATATAGGGTTTAATGCTAGTTATAACTTTTTCTTTTCTTTTAAAAGACCAGGTCTGTGCAGTCAGTGAATGATTAAAAGGGGTTGGTCCCACCCCACTTTGTTCCACAGCAACAATTATACCTTCTCCTGAAGATTTGATCTTTTAGAAATAATAAATGGGATAACTCTGAAATTATATGAAATAAAAATGGCTTAAATGCCAAAGTTATCCATGAGTGTCAGGATCCCAATGAAAGAAGTCTCTTTTATACATTCCTACCACTCTGTACATGTGTACAGACTCTCAGAGTTGAAAATTGGCATTTTTGCATTGTCTATCTTCTCACATAGGCCTCACCCTTCCATGTGATAAAACAAGTTTGTATTTATCCATTTCATGATATGGATGCATCTCCCACCCCCAATGACTTGATGTCACGTCTGTGCATTGGCAGCAAGAAAGAAAGGTTAAAAACAGGATACTTTTTGTTCTGTACTTGGTTCTCCAGATGTTGTAGGACTGAAATTCGTAATAAGAATAAGCAATGATCAGTCATAATAGAAATTGTAGCCCAACAATAGTTGAAAAACCATAAATGTCTAATCCCTTTGCTTTATGCTCATTCTGGCACACATAGGATATTGAGTAGGATCTCATCCTTAATGTTTCTTACAAATATTTATTTATTGTGTATTTTCATTTTTAAAGTTTACATATTCAAAATTTTACAACATCTTATGGTTGCTTCCCAGAATCAGTAGTGTCACTAGGGTTGGTGTCATCCATTGCAATAACTCATGGTGTTATCCCATGGAGCTCCTCCTTTATTAGACCAGGCCATAATGCTGTAACTAAAATAACAGTCACAATCAGTGACTGCAATTTTTTTTAAAAAAAATCCAGCAGCAACGGAAACAATGGGGCATGCTAGTAGCATGGACTGATGAAATACATAATTCAAATCATTGGTGGGATTAGATAATTATGGCAGCTCTCATTGAACCTTACATTGTAAAGTTGAAAGAATATGTTAACATAGGATTTTAGCCTTGTAGGTATATTAAAACAGTACATGTAAATTGAGATTGGGAAAATGTTTTGTGGTTATATCTAATGAGGGAATTTTGTAAAAAAATATATAACTTTCTGCTGAAACATTGCATGCTTCTGGACAAAATACAAAGTGCTGGTCATTACCTATAAAGCCCTAAATGGTTCAGACCCAGGGTATCTAGAAAGTAGCATCTCCTTGTACAAACCTGCCCAGGCTCTTCGATCAGCCGAAGAGAACCTACTCTCGGTCCCACCCCATCCCAAGCATGACTGGTGGAAACAAGAGAGAAGACCTTTTTGGTGGTCTCCTTCATCTTTGGAATGCCCTTCCCAAGGAGATCAAAATGCCCCCCTCCTTACTCATTTTTAAACAGCAACTTAAAACATTTCTATGCTCCTAAGCATATGACAAGAAGGTGGAATAGGCCACAGAAGGAAACGGAACTGATATGCTATCTTAGCTGGACTTTGATGGTTTAAATGTTGATTATTTAATTATTATTTAAATTACCTGTTTTGTAGTATGTTTTATTATTGTTTATGTTTTTTACTTCTGATTTATACAGGCATTAAATGTTTATCTTTATTTTGCTGGAAGTCACACTGATTCCCCTAGGGGAGATAGGGCAGGCTACAAATAAAGTTATTATTATTGCAAACATTTTATAGGCAGTCATTTTGTTGTCACCCCCAGTGATACGGTCACCTGCTGTGGTTCACACAACCTACCCCCCCCCCTCCCCATGTGCCCAGAGTGTAGTTTTTACCATCACAAAATGTCCGTCCTTGGGATTATTCAGTTTTAATTTTTTTTTCATTTTTGTAAAGCTGGGAATATTTAACAAAATTTAATTCTGCTTTTCAGAATGGCGTTTGTAATGAAGAAGCATTTAAATACCCATTTGCTGGGGAAGCATGGAGTTGGTACACCAAAAGAAAGGTAAAATACAGTACAACAGTTTTGCAACCCTGCTGGTATATCTATAAAGCTATAGTTTAAAGATTGCTTTGAAAATGTAATGCCAAAAACTGTATCAATTTTTTGTTTTGCATATTAAGAATGTTTTTAACATGGTTCGTTCTGTTCTTGTTTTTCACTTATCCATGATTCTTCAACCACTCAGGATATGAAATATGTACAAGTAGGGAGGGGATTCATGATTCTGGGACAAATCTGTGGAGAAGCCTAGGTTAGGCAGCCCAACAATACTCAACCATTTGTCCTCTATACCAGTGTTTTTCAACCTTTTTTGAGCCACGGTAAATTTTTTACATTTACAAAATCCTGGGGCACACCACCAACCAAAATGACTCAAAATGACACTCTAACACAGCAATACATATAGTTAATATGTTTTTAAATGTATTTATACACTCAGTGTGAAACCTGGGCCTGTTTCGATGAACACAACATATATATGATGCCCTCTCACATACTTATACATGGCTATCATGTCTTCTCTCAGCCTTCTCTTCTTCAGGCTAAAAAGGCTTCACCCTGAGTGAAACTTGCCTCCCGTTGTTATAAACAGTTCTCCCAGGTAAAATTGCTCTCAACTGCCCAATTCACCGACATGGAGCTTTTGGCATTCGGCGGAGCCCTTCCTTTGCCTCGGGGAGGATCTTTGGGGAGGGAAAGAGGGAGAAAGAGCTGCTAGGAGGGGGGAAGAGTGCCAATTTCCCACGGCACACCTGCTGATCGCTCGCGGCACACTAGTGTGCCGCGGCACACTGGTTGGGAAACACTGCTCTATACAACAAGAATGGCTGACACAGAAGAATTATGGCTAATGCCTGGGAATTCATTCTTAGAAACTAAGTTGAATACTTCACTTAGAAGATGAAACAAGACTTTAAAACCACGTGTTATATTCCTTGCCCTGAAATAATTTCTTAAGCTCAATTCCATTTGATTGACTGATTGCTTGATTACAATAAAAACTTGCCTAGATTTGACATATAGTCTAGAATCAGGGGTTATAGGTATCTTTATGTATATCTTTTAAAAATCTGGCTGAGATAGATGTTCTTTCTTCTTAGATACCTTCTAAATTCATGGCAACTCTTCCTTTAGCTGTCATGAGAAAAGTATATTGTATAGTGTTCCAGTATTTTCCATGTGGGTTGGAGATGCAGTGACAGGGATATAACTCTATTTTTGTTTCTCTGTTTCAATATTATGGATGAGATAGAATATCTCTGACTTTTGGAATGTGATCATGTATTTCAATATTTTGTCACTCTTTTTTACAGGATGAAGTATACTAGAATTAATAGCTAATTCAGCACCTACATTGGTTTTTATATAGTACTAGCTGAACCCGGCACGCGTTGCTGTGCCCTATGTAGGAGATGTTGAAAAGTATGTAAGGGTATGTTATGATGTGAGTGTGTGTTGTGTGTGTGTATATATGTGTTTGGTTGTGTGTATGTATGGCTGTATGTGTGTTTAATTGTTGTGTGTGTGTTTTTATTTGTGTATGTGTATATTTGGGGGTGTTTGTGTGTGTGAGTGAAGGTATGGGTTTGTGTATATATGTGTTTGTGGTTTTGTGTGTGTATATATTTGTATGTGTGTATATATATACTATTGGTGTGTATGTGTGTGTTTATTTGGTTTTTTTTGTTTTTTTGTGCAGTAGTGGGGTTTTTTTTGTTTTGTTTTTTGTCCGCTTGCCTGTGTCTTCGTTGTCCGTCTGTTCTGGTTCCTGATGGCCGCCTTCTCGCTCTCCTCCGGTGCCTCTCTGCCGTTCCCAGAAGAGGAGGGGAAGGGAGAGAGACCGTCGGGCCTTTCGCAGGAGGAGGTGGAGGACGTGGTCCCGACCAGAGCACCGTTCTCCACCGCAGCCCTCTTCCCTGTGAAGGTCGCTCTTCGGCCCACCCTGTTGCAGGGAAGTGGCGAAGGGGGAGCGATGGCGGCGGCACCATGGCCGTTCTTCCTGCCCCTGTGCGCTCTCCTCTGCCGGTTCAGTGCTGCTTCCTGAAGTGGAGGACGAAAGGGGGCCCCGCTCCCTGAAGAAAAGGGCGAAGGGAGAGCGATCGCGCGGGGGTCCCTTGCGTCCTCCTCTTCAGGGAGCAGCACGGAGGCGGTGGAGGAGAGCGAAAAGGGGGCAGAAGAGTGTCCATGGCACCGTCGCCATCGCTCCCCCTTCGTCACTTCCCAGCCACAGGGTGGGCCGAAGAGCGACCTTCGCAGGGAGGAGGGCTGCATTGGAGAACGTTGCTGTGGTCGGGCGCACGTCCCCCAGCTCCTCCTGCGAAAGTGGCCCGCACGGTCCCTCTCCCTTCCGCTCCTCTTCTGGGAGCGAAAGAGAGGCAGTGGAGGAGAGGGAGAAGGCTAGGAACTTTCTGTTAGTGTGTTAGGTATGTGTTTCCTGCCGGTTTTTTTGAGGGACAACTTCTGGGGGAGTGTTATTTGCGGGACAGGAAGTGGTTCCTGCGCCATTTTGGTTGTAGTTTTTTGGTGTTCCGGATCCCTCCATAGGTTTGCATGGGGTTTTTTGGGGGCCGGTTTTAGGGGTCTTAGGAGTTATGCTTTGGGGTTTTTTTGTGCCACGATTGTAGGTGCTGGTCTGTTGAAATGTGTGTGGTGGGTTTTGAGGGCCTGGGTGTTATGGTGTGTCCGTGCATAAGCGTCAAAAACGGACTCTCTCTTTTTATATATATAGATGAATGAAGTTTTTAACGAATATCTGCTTTCATATGCAGTATTAATTAAGAAGTGCAGATCTTGACCATGTTCACTTAGGGCCTCATCACATGGGGCAATTGAAGCATCCTAGGACGCTTCTGCCTGGTTTGCCCATAGAGCTCCACTTCCCATAAAATGACAGATGATGATTTCTGGTAGGTCTCCATGGGCGAACAAGCAGCATGGTGGGGCCTGGCTGCTGCCAACACAGAGGCTGCCCCATATTCCATAAAGAACAACAGGGCTTTGGCCGAGCTGTGACACTTCCCCATGTGGGATGAGGAAGCATCAGCTGGCATTTGGGGTGCCAGTATTGCTTAGCTGCCACTCCACTGTTGCCATGATTCACCACAGAGACTGATGAATCACAGCACTGGAACTTATCCATGTGATACAGTCCTTAAGCTTTTGAATGTGGAATGGGTTAGCTACAAAGAGAAAGGGAGTAGAAAATCACACTTTCCTTGCTCATATACTACACAGTTAAGTGTTACAAATATCTCATGGGTAGCATATAATAAGTTAAATAGAAAATAAAACTCAAGTAATTTCTCTGTAGAAGAGATCTTAGTTAGGTGAATGAATCTGTTCAAGTTTCTGCCTTTTAGACCCATCTTCTCCATTGTTCTGATTGTTGTATGCAGCTATTATCCTCAGTGAATGTCCCAAAAAGAAAGAAGGAAGCTTTTAGAGATGTAGTGAGTCCCCCTGCGGGGGTGAGAAGAGCGGGGTAGAAATGACGTAAATAATAAATAGTGTTTAGTTCAGTATATTCCTTCACTATTCTGTGACCATTGATATAAAGATCGCTTCTCATGCCACAGTTTTCACATATAGAAGTGCTTTCGCTCTCAGAATCTGTTTCACTTCCCTTGGAGAACAGTAGAACAATTTTCATCATTAATGACTGGTTCTCTCAGGAGAGTTCCCATCTTTTCCTTTTAAATTTGTTTTGTCATTAATTGTCATTAGAAATTTTATTTTAAAAAATATTTTGAAAGAAACAGAATACATGAATATCCGATACATACCTTTCTTTGAAACAATCTGCTATATGGGCATTCAAATACATTGGTTTTCTTGTTAACTGAAACGTTGTGTTGGGTGATATGACTGTTTTCCCCCCTGTATTTATATCACAGAGCAATACCATGTCTTAAAAACTGTGTGAAATGTGGCATTGCCTGAGTATTGCAGGTGTCTTTTCTCAGAGAATTACACAGTGCAGAAGCCTATGCTATTTGCCAGGATTTCACAGTGGAGGTGAAAAATGTTAGGTTAGAGACTTCATACAAGAAGTTGCTCTGGTGAACTTTCAGAAATACTGCTGGTTCTTCAACAATCTAAAGCCTTTTTAGTTTCCCCAAAGTCATCTGTTCAGCCTGTAGTCAGCTGTATTGGTTTCAACTTTGTTCTTCATTCTTATTCTTCAAATAGGCTTCTGTATATATTCACCACAGCCTCCTGTTCCATTCTACAATTAAGTATAGTCAAAGAAGCTGAAAAGACGAGTAATGTATGGAACTGACTTATGTGAAATGGGCTGAAACACCCAGCAACAAAAGCATGCTCGTAACAATAATTAAGAGTGGTTTAAAGATAGGAATCATATGTGAATCAATAGGCGTTCGGCTGAAATTTCCATGAATCCTCACCATTTTCTATGTTGGCATTAGACTTCTGAAATTTCCAGTCTATTTCTCCTCTTCCACCACCCTTCCTCCTCCTCCTTTGGGGAGGGAGGGAATTGTGTGTTTTAAAATGCATTTTAATTGCATTTATTATATTTTGGTTGTATATACAATACTGTTTGTTTTTAATTTTTGTTTTTGCTTTCTTTTAAACTGATCAAAGTGTGTGATTGTTAGCTGCCCAGAGTATCCTCAGGGAAAAAGGCGGGGTATAAATAAAGTAAATAATAAAGCCTCCTTGCAGGGCCATAGTCAGGATTTTGATTCGGGAGGGGCTGAGTTTGATTCGGGGGGCGGCTGAGTCTGAGTGAGAGAGGGTCTACCCTAGCAAACCTTTTGTATCCTTATCCCAATACCCCCATACATATGGGATATATTGAGCATGGTGATCAGATCATGATATGAATAAACATAACAGTTTAAATAATGTACCAGTAAAGCATTCTCGTGGACCACCTTGAGAATTTGAGGGGGGGGGCTGAAGCCTCTCAAGCCCCCCCCCCCCCCCGGCTACATGCCTGCCTCCTTGAGTATCCTCAGGGAGAAAGGCAGAGAATAAATAAAGTCAATAATAATAATATAACAATTCTATCAATTTACAACCTTTCTTTCTCTCAATAATGAAACTCAAGAAGACTAATTGGATATTTAAAACAATATAGATTAGATCTATGCAAAATCCTCAATAAATTATAAACATAAAAGTTATTTTAAAAGCAATTAAAGACTATTATATAAAGTTAAAACTTGAAAAATGAAAAATTCATTAGAAGACTATATGAAAACCTTAAAAATAGCACTACATAGTTGAAATGACAAACCTTTCTTTAAATATGTTCCTGACCTTGTTTTCCAATTAAAATCAGGAACAAAGAGACTATAAACATAGGAGATTTATTTCTGCAGAAGCAAAACCTACCGGAGAGGTGGGATCTGTAATCCCAGAATGCCCCATCAACAAAATGGATCCTCCTTTATACATGTTCAAACAGACACATATTAAACTCTAACATTGCTCACTCCTCCCATGCTCCTCCTTCAACTCCATCTCCTGCTCCTCCCAACCCCTCCTTCTACTCTTGTCCCTCCCCGTTGCCACACTAAGCATGTGTGAGAAAGTTTCAATAAAGGCATTGTGCTCATTCACAGTTTGCAACTGTCTTCTCTTTATCTAGCTAGCCATTACTTCACGGGCCGAATTTAGCCTTGAGTCTTAAATGTCCATTTGTTGTCTTGCTAGGGAACTTCTTGCTTACTCTGAAGACCTGTATGTGAGGTGAAGCCCATAGTTTCTAACTTCTCGGCTCAACTCCTCCTTTCTCTGGACTTGCTGGAATCAACAATGATTTAACAGATTCAACATTTCAAAATGACAATTAATGCAGATTTCATTGTCTAACAATTAATAAAAAATATATTATTTTAGCCAGGTGTCTTCAACACTATTAAAAGACAATTTCTAGAATCCTTTTCTTACTGACTCAAGTAGCGCAAGAATGGGGCCATAGTGGGATGACATTCCTGTCTGGGATAAGCCATTTAAAAGCCCTTCTTCCTTGTTCCCTGCAAATGAGTCTTAGAAGCTGGTGGGACAGAAAGAAGGACCTCTCCAGAAAACCTTAAGAGTTCTGATGGGTTTATCTAGAGAGCTGCATAATTTTAATCCCCTTTTAAGCAGGCCTACTGTGTCCTTAGTAAAACATTCCCCCCACCCCAGAAAATGCAACAAATGTGGAGGGTTGTGGAAGCCCTTCTAATCTTTTCTTGAGAACTTTAGGAACTGTTGTATTAAGAACTCTTAAGAAGAAGACCTTGCTAATGACAATATAAGATCCTTGTGTGGTGGTGGTGATAATCTCATCCATCATAATAAACAACCTTTATAGTCTATTGGATCTAAAGAAGGTAATGTTTTAAATAGACTGGCCAGCCTGGAAACAGAAATCCACTGTGCAGCACTTTCTTCTAGTGTTTTATTCCATCTCCAGTCTCTAGAAATACATCTTTCTACTGAGATGCAGCCAGTTATTGTAAAATTATCATAAATACTACATAGAGGTAACTTATGCCACCCTTGTGACTGTGTGTATCATAAAGTATTATGCTACAGATATTCAAATGCGCTATCTGAGCCTAGGAGGTATGATTTTTAAAGTTGTCACCCCATATATATCTATATATTATAATATTTTAATCTAGCTGTGTAGAACCGGAATAATGCCCCCCCAAGTCCTTGTGGATTGTCTTGTTTCTGCTGTCTATCTCCAATGTTCCTGCAAGGCTTTCTGGTTAATCGGTCAGCACAAACTTGTATGGTGTGATTATGATACCTCTTAGTGAGTTGTTTTTTTGTTGTTGCAGCATTTCAAAACCCTGTGGCCTTATGATCAAAGGCACAAGATCGAACACTAGCTTCTATGCTCTTAAACCATACCTAGATTAGCATTAAATCATTGTGAGGCTGATGACAAGTGTGAGGTTTTGTTTTCTCCTTTAATAAACAAAAATAACACTTTTTTTTAAAAAAATGATGCTTTCTTGTTGCTTGTGCTCGTCTTTTAAAAAGTCACTTTTTCTCTTAATATTCCTCAAAGCTGAATAGTTCTGGCAGGTTTGCAGCCACAGTTTAATTTCCTGCTAGCATACCTTAAATTTAAGCCATACAGTCTAGTAGAAAGAATGCTTCCTTCTCTCCTTTCTCTTAATCTCTATCTCAAGTTTGTGATTGACTCAAAGAAATCGTTACCTGATTGCATGCAAGAACTGTAAAATTAGGAAAGAAACACCTAGAAATATAACAAATTTGAGTGTGACTTACTCAGGTTTAGTTTCATGTTCTCTGTAGTTGCAGCTTTTGCCAATTTGAATGTTGGCAGTTCCTGACAGGTTGGGCTCCATGGCCACTATAACAATGGTGACCGGATCAATGCAGTAGGTACCATCCCCCCTGTTCCCACAGTATGGAACTGGGGAAAGCGGGGTGGCCAGTTCTGGTTCCTTATCTGCCCAACTGTCCCCTGAGTGTGGGGTTGCTCCATAAATTTGGAGAAGTCCCCATGCAAGAAGGGCCCATGCATCATGTTGATATCAGGAGTCCGATTCCTGTCCCCTGCTGGATACGTGGCCCATGTAGATATATCCATAGACACGAGAGATTAAAAGCATGCTTTTGCTCCATCCCTAGTCCTTTTTTAGTTAACCAAATGGATTAAATTATTTCCCTAATTGTTATTATACCAGCTACATAATGTAAGTCAATATTACATTATGTAGCTGGTATAATAACAATTAGGGAAATCTCATCAATGGAAGATCTCCCCATGTGGCCCCCAGTGATGCCTTCCGAAATTAAAAGACTTGTAGCTCAATTAAAACCAGGAAAGGCACCAGGAGAAGATTTGATCCCCCCTGAGGTCATTAAGAACAATCTGGACTTCTGGTCCCCCATTTTAGCGTCATTGTTTACCTGCATAGATAAATATGGACAGGTACCAAAGGACTGGGGGCTGGCAATTATTGTCCCCATATATAAAAAGAAAGGGAAACAGGATGACCCTGCAAGCTATAGGCCCATTGGCCTCCTCAATACCATCAGCAAAATATACGCAAGGCACCTTCAATGGAAACTGCTGGACTGGATGGAGCAAGAGAACATACTGGCAGAGGAGCAAGCCGGCTTCAGGGAAGGACGATCCTCCATCGATCAATGTATAGTATTGCAACATCTCATAGAAAAATACTCCTCCCACAAGCCATCCTCCCTCTATGCTGCGTTTATAGACTTCAGAGCAGCTTTTGATTCCATTTCCCGTACCAAGCTATGGGAAAAGCTTGGGTCCACTTCAATAGACAGGCGACTTCTACAGCTATTACGAACACTCCATGAAGGAACTACTCTGAAAGTAAGATGCAGTTCCCAGGGCCATCTTACCAAAGCAGTCAAAACTGAGAAGGGCGTCAAGCAAGGGTGCATTTTGGCTCCACTTCTATTCAATTTCTACATTAACTCTATGGTGGAACACCTATACAACTTGGATTTCCATCCTCCAAAACTAGCTGGAAGGCATCTATCCACCCTGCTCTATGCTGATGATGCAGTTCTTCTTTCCAGAACTCAAGTTGGACTGAAAAGAGCCCTGAGAGCATTAACAAATTACTGCCAGGAAGAACAGTTGCACCTCAACTTTCAGAAAACTAAAATTATGGTGTTTGCTAAATGACCCAAGAGGCACAACTGGAGAATAGATGGAAACAAAATAGAGCAGGTCTCAAGTTTTAAATATCTTGGTGTTACCCTCCACAGCAGCAACAGCAGGAAAGCCCATGCAGAGTGTGCAGCAGAGACAGCACAAAAGAATTCATCGGCTATCTTAAGATATCTCAGGACGGGAGGAGGTCACTTTATACCGGCGGCACTTAACTTTTTGAAGTAAAATCAGTCGCACAAATGCTGTATGGAGCCCAGTTTGGACCCTTCTCAAATTATGCCCCATTAGAGCGTGTCCAATAGAAATTCCTAAGAACGGCTCTACAGGCTCCCAGATGTGTCCCTAACGCTACCCTGCGATTGGAGACAGGCTTCGTGAAAGTGGAAGCAAGAATATGGACAGCTATTCTCAATTACTGGCTACACCTATGCTTCTCCCCATGTGGTCTTGCCCCCCTAATCATGAGAGATGACTTCCAGTCCACATGGATTAAAACAGTAGCAGCAAAGATCGCAATGCTAGGTTTCTCCCAAGGACAATTGCTAAGCATGAGATGGGACCAAGCCAAGGATCTCATTAAGCAACGGATCCTGGACATAGAGCGCCAATCCGACCTAGCCTGTTCCCCAGCCTTCATTGTTATAGAAGCCACTAGATACCTCACTGTCCCCATGGCATACCTAACAGACCTGGAGGTGCCCAAACACCGAAGGGCTTTTACCCTGGCAAGATGCCATGCCCTCCCATCGACTGTATTGGAGGGGAGGTATCAGAAGACCCCCTTCAAGCAGAGACTATGCCCCTGTGGGTCTGGTCATGTGGAAACAACTGAGCACGTGCTTATTCAATGCATGTTCTACAGAGATCTTAGATCCAATCTCATTGGACCATGGCTTTTAAAGTACCCGGGGCGCAGTGAAAGATGTTATTCCACCCTGCTGCTTTCGGACTCTAACACTGCAATGACTTACAGTGTTGCTAGGTTCTGTGCTGCTGCCCTTAATATCAGACGGGTGATGATTGACATCGTAAGGCAACAATATCCTGTCTTTTAAAATATATTTTTACACTGATTTTTAGTCTGATTTTAAATAACTGTTTACTGGGGAGTTGTCCTTCTCCTCTTAGGGCGCTTGTGCCCGCTTTGTGCTGGTCTGTGACCGTAATAAAGTTTTGATTGATTGATTGAAGTCAATATTATCCTCATATTGGAGATGAGAGAGTGAGGCAGTAAGGGACTTGCCTAAACTGGCTAAGTTCACACGTAATCTTTTAAGGAACTTCACCAACTATATTTCAATGGCCAGATAGCAAAAATAAATTGATGTCCTCCTCATACATTTGCTTGTGCATTATATATATGAAGCAGACAAGCAAATGTGAGGTGAGGGTGAATGGTTGAACACTAAGTAGAAAGACAGAAATCTGAAACTTTATCCTTTATTTGTTTCTGAGATAAAAGTTGATATTCTCACTCACAAATGACCACACACTGAAACCAAACTTCTTTCTGGTAGCTCTCATTATAAAACATACATTTCAAATTGTAGCAAATACTAACAGAATTTATCTAAATAGTCTGTGACAATTAAATTAATAATGCATTTTGTTTTCAAGTCTTTAGCCTTCGTGGTTTGACTGATATATGCAAAGATGGTAATTTATTAAAAGTAAATTCATGTAATTGTACTACAGAGTTTGATGGACCAAAAAATGTTGTCATCCTGACTATCATCAAAAACAGAATATTGAAATAAGTTCAAAAGGCTACATCAATTAATAATGTATGCTGCAAACAGCTTCTTGTCTTAAGTTGCATGTGTAGTGAAACATGATATAAGGTGGGAAACATAGGAATATACAATAAAATATTTTATCTATTTAGAATTTTTTGGTTCTATATATCACTAGGGGTTTTTTTTGCAACAGATAGAGGCTATTCCAGACATGCCTGTGACACCTACTTTATCTTGGGTTATCATAATGCCTTGATTTCATAGGCCGAGGTTCAACACAGTAGTTGGCTGAAAGCAAACTTATTATATTTTAATGCAATTAAACTAAAAAGATTCATAAGGAAATTTTTAAAATGAGTTTTGCATAGCAACAGAAAGTACAATGCTTATAAAAAATGTCCATCCACTGCAATTTGTCATAAAAATATGAGTTTTTTCCCCACACAGAAGAAGTCCTCTAAGGTATTTTGCTTCAAATTGTTACAACTATGATACTGATGTATTGTCAGCTTGCATGTATCTCAAAACTGGCACATTATCCTCTGTGTTCAAGGGCATTAGACATTTGGTAACTCACTGTCAGTGATATTCCTGTAAACTGCTTGTGTATGTCATTGACTGGAGCATGAGATGCTTCACATGCTATTGTGTAAAGCAATGTGCTCTATTGTTAGCTCAGAACAGCTCAAGGAGAGCCACAATATTAATTTATTGTGAATTTTGCATACACACACACACCCCAAATTAGCAAGTGCTGTCTAAGTCCAACTGATGCTTTTGCATTTATTAAATATAATGGATGATCAACACAAATACATGGAAGAGGGAGTTCAGAGTGAACCATCACTTAGCAGGAGAGATAGTTTTCCATGGCCATGGAAATGGCTTGGTAAAATTCGCAATATAGTTGTATTTCTTAGGAGAAGGAGGAGAACTAAAGAGAGAGGATAATCTTGTTATTATTTATATTCAGAATTTTTCAAGTCTGGGACCCAAGGCAGCTTACAAATATTGATCCAAATATTGTTGTTGTTGTTATACCCCACTTTATCTCCCCAAAGAGGACTCAAAGCCGCTTTGAGTCCCCAAAGCTACTCAATCTACATCATACAAAAGTTTAAAACATAGTTAAACCATAAGTAAGCCACCTTGAGCCCCCCAGTCGGGTAGAGAAGGGTGGGGTACAAGTATGGCAAATACATAAATAATAAATAATAAGTAAACTTACAAGTAGTTAAAGTAAACCATTAAAAAGATATAAACTGCACGGCACATGAAAGGCAGCATTCAAAGACCTGCCAAACCTAGAAGGTCCCCAGCCACCTATGAAAGGATAATGAGGAGAGCATGAGTCTAACTTTTGTAGGAAGGGAATTCCATAGTCTAGGAGGAGGTATGAAGCAGAACCTTGCCCATGAAAATTATTTGTGTCCAATCATCCTCCATGTTGTCTTCTGAAGATGTGTTGAAATTAGCTTCTCCTTCGTGTGGTCTGTGAAATGCACACAAGTGGGTTTACTCCCGCGCATGCGTAGAATCTCGGACATACTAGCTGAAATTAAAGATTTACATATGCCCCTCCCCCTCCCCGCCTCATCCCCCCAATGTAGCTACCCAGGCAGTTCCTTTTCCGCCTAGCCAGCGAAAGGATCTCCGACTACTAGCTCCTGTTAGAAGTCCACGGATTGCCTCGACTATTCAGATAAGAATAGATAAAATGTCTTCTCTTTCCTTTAAAAGGTGCTCTGACTGTGGAGCAACCTTGCCCCAAGAGGATCGACATCTTAAATGTCTCCTCTGCCTGGGAGATTCCCATATTCCCCAGTCCTGCAAGATATGCAGGACTTTTTCCAATAGAACCCTGAAGAGCAGGGATTCTAAGCTTAAGGCCTCCCTCTTGAACAGGCCCTGCTTTCCTCAGAGACTGGGCTCTCCCCCTCTGCGCGAGCCAGCCCTCTCTGGTCTTGGGGACTGAAAATCCCAGCCCCTCGAGTGCTCTGTCCGATGGTGCCATCCGTGAGTCGGCCTCTGGTCCAGCCATTGAGCCACTCTGGAAGAAAAAACAGAAAACTGAAAAGCAAAAAGCTGCCAAGATTGGCAAGCAAAAGGAAAAACTCAAAGAGCCCCTGGCTCATAAAAACTCAAGGCAACTGGTTGGTCTCGTGCCCTCCAGCCCTTATACTATGGCACATGACAATGTGGGGCTCCTGGCTGGCCCCGCACCTTCCAGTCCCCCTCTGACCCTCTGTGCAGCAGACGCACTTCTGGAAGAGGACAGCACTCAATTCTCGGGGGTCGAAATTCCCCCTCAGCTCCTTCCCAGCATCTTGCTCTCCCCAATCCCTGAGCCTGAATTGCCATCGCCTCCTCTGAACCAGGCTCCCCTCCCATCTTCCTGCTCACCGGTTACCGAGGCCTTCAGCCACGTGGGGACCAGCGCCACGCGGCTTCCCTCCTCCTCTGAGTCAGCTGCTGCTGCCTTTTCCCGCCGCCGCAAGGGGCCACGCGCGCCTCCCGAGCCTCCTCCCTCCCGGAGACCGAGCAGCGCCACGTGGAGACCAGCGCCATGCGGTCTCCCTTTCTTGCTGCCTTCAGCCGCTGCTGCCTTCCCGCTTCATGCACGGGACGCGCGCTCGCCCTCCCAGCACCGCGCGGCCGCGCGGCGCCCTCTTCCTGACCTGGGCTTCCACTTGGATGATTTTGCCCTCCCTCGGTCACGGAGCCCTCTAAGGGATGGCTCCGGTGACCGAGCCTCTCCCTGGGACTTCCCCTTATGGGTATCCTTATGGATACCCCCCTCCCTATCCTCCTCCTTTCCCTCACTATCCCTATTATCCACCTGAGCCTTACCCTAATGACTACTATCGGTATCCGTGGCCCCCTGCCACTCATGCCCCACAATCCGTGGCACCCCCTCCTCCTTTCCCACTCCCCGAGCCCCCTTCAGCCCCCCCAGCCCCTCCCACTCAAGCCCCTTCTCTTCCACCTGCTGCTCCTTCTCAATCCCCCCCTCACCTCCCAGTTGATGACAATGAGGCGGATATGGAGTCCTCTTCTGAGGTGACTCCCATTCCCCTCCTGCCTGAACCTGAAATTGATCCTCAGCAGGCAGAAGAATACAAGAAGTTTTCTGCCCTGCTAATAAGACTAGCTAGATCTCTGGGCATACAGCCTCCCCAATCTGATGATGTGGTTCAAGACCCATATTTTACATCGGCTGAGCAACAACAAGCTCAGCAATCCACTATGCTACCGACCATTCCTTATTTGGTCAAACTGTTAAAAGTCACTGGTGTTGCCCCCGCGTCTGTCCCTAGCACTTCCAGACGAGCGGAGAACCTATACCGCATTGATCTGTCCACCACTCCGTGGTTGGCCAGGCTCCCGAAGGTGAACTCAATTGTCACTGACGCCCAACCTAGACCAACCCAAAACAACCAGGCCGCTCCTTCTGACAAAGAAGGGAGAAAGCTGGATGCGATGGCCAAAAAATTTTATTCCTCCGCGTGCCTGTCAGGTAGAATGGCACATTACGGAGTCTACATGAGTGTCTATCAGTCCTATCTCTGGAATAAGATAGGACCATATTTGGACCTCCTTCCTGTGTCTGAACAACCCATGGCTAAAGCTTTCCACTAAGAGGCGCTCACTCTGGCCACCCTCCAAAAGGACCTGGCCAAGCATGGGGCAGATACCTCGGGCAAGCTTATTGCTGGCTCGGTTGCTCTTCGGAGACATGCCTGGCTACGATCCGTAGCGTTGTCCTCCAACCAACGCTCGTTGATCGAAAACCTCCCCATGGATGAGGCTGGTCTCTTCAATCCTGAGACGGATTCTCAATTGGAGCACTCCCATAAAATGAAGCAGATGCTGAATAAATATAGCCATCAATCCAACTCTTCCTATCAGCCATACAGACAATGCTGGCGTACCTATTACCACCAGCCCTTTCGTGGGTACTACAACCCCACCTCACACAGAGGAGGACAACGCCCGCAGTTCCCCTCGCAGGGATACAAGTGTCCAGGTGCTCCATTCGGGGGTCAGTACCGAGGTGGTAGATCCTCCAACAGTAGGGCGCGCCGTTTCTAACCTGTTTCTTGACAGGTTGACACCCTTTCTTTCAGTTTGGCAGTCCATCCATAGGTGGGTTTTGGACATTATCCGCAGAGGTTATGCCATAGAATTTGATTACCTTCCACCTCCTGGCAAACCTGTCTCTACACAAGCCTCCCCTGCGTTATTGCAAGAGATTGACGCTCTCCTTCTCAAGGGAGCCATTTCCCCAAACCCCATCCCACCAGCTCCAATTTTGCTTTTTTTTCAAGATATTTTTAGTAGACAAAAGGGATGGTGGCCTCCGGCCCATTCTGGACCTCAGGAAGTCAACCAATTCATCAGGCCACGCAAATTTAGGATGGTCACCCTCCTCCATCCTCCCTTTCATCCCGAAGGGAGCATGGATGGCTACTGTTGACCTTAAGGACGCCTACTTCCACATCTCGATTAGGCAGTCCTATAGGAAATACCTCACCTTTATGGTGGACGGGGCCCCATTTTCTTTCAATGTCCTTCCCGGCAGAGCCTGGGACTGTTTGTCAACCAAGAGAAATCTCACCTCTCGCCTGCCCGGACAGTACAGTTTATAGGTGCTGTCATAGACTCTGTGTCCCAGAGAGCCTACCTCCCAGAGGATCGCTTCCTCAATCTCTGTCGCTCTATCCAGACCGTTCAATCCACTCATCGGTGTTCGCTCCATGGACCGTCCCAGTCTATCCTTGGACATATGGCCTCCACCACGAATGTTACCGTTCGCTCGCTCGCCTCCGCCTCCGCCCCCTCCAATCGTGGTTCCTTTCTATGTTCCAGCCAGGACTGGACAGCCAAAACATGATTCTCCACCCCTCCGCCCATATCCTACAGTCCCTGTCATGGTGGACAGACAGATCCAATGTGTGCTCGGGCCGCCCCGTCTCACCCCCGCAACCGTCCCTGTCTCGGATGACGGATGCGTCATCCACGGGGTGGGGCGCTCATCTCCAGGATCTGACCATCAGCGGTCACTGGTCACCCCAGGAGAAGACACTTCACATAAATGCCTTAGAGCTCACGGCAGTGGAGAAGGCCCTCCGGTCATTTGTGACCGTAGTCTCCAACCAGGTGATTCAAGTCCTCATGGACAACACCTCGGTGAAATGCTACATCAACAGACAAGGGGGCACTCGTTCACCCACTGTCCTCTCCATATCTCTTCGGATATGGGAATGGTGCATTCTCCACGGCACGTTCCTTCAGGCCATCCACCTCCCAGGCCTCCAGAACACCTTGGCCGACTCGCTGAGCAGGACGTCGTCCACCACTCACGAGTGCAGCTCAGTCCCCGCCACGTCCTCTCGCTGACCAGGCGTTGGGACACGCCCCAAATAGATCTGTTTGCGTCACACCTCAACACCCACTGCCGCAGTTATTGCGCGAGACTCCAACCTCACGCATCTCCACTTCCACTTCTATCCAGGGTGGTTGCAAAACTACTGTCCGACAGCTCGGATTGTATTCTAATAGCCCCTTGGTGGCCTCGCCAACCTTGGTTCACACCCCTGCTCCAGGCCTCTCAGGGAGACTTCCTCCGCCTGCCTCCAGACCCCGACCTCCTCTCCCTTCAACAAGGTCTCATCTTACACCCGGACCTTCCGTCTCTCCACCTCACAGCATGGAGGATCAGGCCCTGTCCCACCTCTCCGACCCTGTCCGCCTGATTATCCAGGCAGCTCAGAAAGTTTCCACCAGAAAGGCGTACACTTATAAGTGGGACAAGTTCCGTGCGTTTGTCCAGCCGCTGGGCCATTTGCCACAGTCGGCCCCCACCTCAGTTGTGTTAGATTTTCTAGTCCACCTCTCCTCGAAAGGGTTCTCCCTTTCTTCCATTAAATGCTATTTAGCATCCCTTTCCTGGTACAGGAAAAAATTCAGCCTTCCCTCCTTGTTTCAAGACCCTTTGGTAGGCATGTTCCTGCAGGGATATAAAAAGTCTTTCCCTCTTGTCTCTCCTCCACCCCTGTCTTGGAGTTTGGAACTCGTCCTTTCCCAACTTTCCAAACCTCCTTTCGAACCCATGGCAATCTGCCATATCTCTCACTTATCATGGAAAACTGCCTTCCTTGTGGCCATTACCTCGGCCAGGAGAGCCAGTGAAATCACGGCACTCCGTTCTGACCCTCCCCTTCATTCGATTCCATGAAGATAAGGTGGTCCTCCGGACGGATGTCACTTTTCTTCCCAAAGTTGTCTCACACTTCCACATGACGCAGGACATTGTCCTCCCGGCCTTTTTTCCTAAACCCTCTTCTCCCCTGGAGGTTGCCCTCCATTCCCTTGATGTTAAGAGGGCCTTGTCCTTCTATTTACATAGGACAGCTCCTTATAGGAAATCCCCCAAGTTATTTCTCAAATATAGGGAGATTCTCTGGGACTCCCCATTACTTCCCAACGTTTATCCTCTTGGATAGTCCTGGCAATCCGATTGGCTTATCAGTTAGCCCACAAGAAATTGCCTGTTGGTGTTAAAGCCCATTCCACAAGGGCTGTTTCTGCATCCCAAGCGTTTTTATGGGTGTGTCTGTGGACCAAATCTGCAAGGCTGCTACCTGGGTGACCCCCTCGACGTTCGCAGCCCATTACAAGCTCGACGTTCTCGCGAAGAAGGATGCATCCTTTGGCAGAGCCGTCCTGTTTTCCTGTGTGGCATGACCCACCTCCAAGGTACATAAGCTTGTTAAGTCACCCACTTGTGTGCATTTCACAGACCACACGAAGGAGAAGGTTAGGTTGCTTACCTGTAACCGTGTTTCTCCGAACTGTGAAATTCACACAGAACCCACCCGTCCTCCCCTCTGATGTCATGCCTAGCTTCCTGCTGCTGTCTGGCGGTAAGGAACTGCCTGGGTAGCTACATTGGGGGATGAGGGGGGGGGAGTGGGAGGGGCATATGTAAATCTTTAATTTTAGCTAGTATGTCCGAGATTCTACGCATGCGCGGGAGTAAACCCACTTGTGTGAATTTCACAGACCTTACACTCGGAGAAACACGGTTACAGGTAAGCAACCTAACCTTTTGCAATTTAATCCTTAGAATTTGTCTCTTGGGGCACATCTACACTGACCACTTAATGCACATCACGAATGTGTACAGCAATGTACATTAAAGGTGGTAAACCAGAACAAGCAAGGTTGGAGAATATTCCAAAATAAAGCCCACAATGTGCATCGTTGTGCCCGGAGCACATCTGTGGAGGATGACTCATAAATAATAAAGTTAGTTTAGTTAGTTAGTTAGTGCCAGCCAAATTCTATGGGGCTCCGGCAGTCCACACATCTGCATTGTGGCAGGCATAGGATACAGTGTGCCCTGGAACTGGTTTGAGGCTACCTTCTCCATGCATATAAGCACCAACCAAGGTCTCAACCCAGTTTCAGGATGTCACACATAATCACATGCACAGTGAAATCACTTCCTTCTATGCCAGTTTCACACTGACCTAAATGGTCACTGTAGATGTGCCTTTGGTAGTGAGGCAAAGGTCAAAATAAATATGATCTTGAAATTATAGGACACAGTTTAAAAGTGAGCTCTATATACAAAATAAAGGGGATAATTAGTTCTGTATTCAGACATGAGTATCAGAGTACAGTATTTTCTTTCTTGAGGAGTAAGAAATACATGTTGAAAGGCAACTGGAAACAGATGTGATTAAACAAACAATTGTTTAATTTCTGCAAACGGCAGAGATTTATTATTTCTTGGAGGATGTGTGTTAGAATGCTATGATATCACTTTGAAATGACTGAGTGTACATTGTTGACATAAGAGTTTGTATTCTAACTTGCTTCTGGTTGATATGTGACTGTGTGCCAGCAGTATGCCCAGAGTCTCTGAAGTAGAGTTGCCATTACAGGTGAGCTACAACAGTCACTACTATCCCTGGTAAATTTAGTTGTAGATATCTCAGAGTGCGTTAATAAAAGGGGAAGAAAAGCTGCCTCTGTATTTGCAGAATGCTTCCCTCAGGAAATTAAACAGTAGGTGCACCATGGGATATGCATGGTATGACTAGCTATCCCTCCAGGTTTCAAATCATATTCAGTTGATCTGAAAACAAGATACCGTGGTGTTTGTATGGAAAAAGCACCTTTGTATAAACCTCTCCAAAGCAAAATTAATAAATGTTGATCTTAAAAGTTAATGTAGAGCTTTCACCTATTTGTTCATTAATTTGCATTGTAATTGTATGTACAGTTCCTAGAAGTGAGATCCATTCAACACAATTGAACTTACTTCGGTGTAAAAAAGCATAGGATTACTAAAGACTTGGCTGCTATAGCTTTTATTGTATTGTACTACCATTTTAAAATGTTTTCTACTGGCTTTTCTTTTTTTAACCCCCCCCCCATATTCATCACAGCATAATCAAAGAAGATACATTTTCTTTGTGCTCTCTCACAGGAAGCACGATCTTTTAAAATGTTTGTTGCTCTTGTGTGTCTTCAAGTCACTTCTGAGTTAAGATGATCCTGAAGTCAGGGCCGTAGCCAGGATTTTGATTTGGGGGGGGGGGGGCTGAGACTGGGTGGAAGAGGGTCTACCCTAGCAAACCTTTTGAATTGTTATCCCAATAACCCCATTAATGTGGGATATAATGAGCATGGTGATCAGATCATGATATGAATAAACATAACAGTTTAAATAATGTACCAGTAAGGCCTTTTCGCGACCACCCTGAGAATTTCGGGGCTGAAGCCCCCTTAGCGCCCCCGGCTGCATGCCTGCCTGAAGTGATGGTATCATGAGGTTTTATTGGCAAGATGTGTTCAGAGAAGGGTTGCCATTGCCTCTCCTTGTGTCGGAGAGTGCATCTTATCCAAGGTCACCCAGTGTGTCAAGAATCATGGTCTAACACATCACTATAGCACACTAGGTATAATAGAGTATGTGTGAAATATTAAGTATTTTTTTCTCTAAGAAGATGTTTTTTCCCCTTAAAAGCCATATCTTCCGCTGTGATCAATGATGCCCATTGGATTACTTTGTCTAGTTTCTATCAGTTGACCAAACCAACATCACATATTTGTTATGCTAAAAGAGATGGAGAGTAAATAATGTACACAACCCTGAATATCTTGAGTGGAGGGCATAATATAAGTATTCTTAACTTGTTCAGAATTTGTGAAATGAATTTGTGAGGACGAATGTTCTTCTACATTTGGTCTATGATGCTTGTAAAACTATCAATATGCTCACGTATAAGTCAAATTTATGTATAAGGTAAAGGTAGGTTATAGGTACGAAATTATAGATTCTGACTGATTTGGGGACAATCTGAGGGTTATGCTATGAAGGGGGGGGGGGTCAGCCAGCACTGCTCACTGCTGCCATTTTCCCACCTATGTTTTCAAAAAGTCTAGAAGCAATACTGTGGAGTGTAGAGGTGATTAGTGCATCTTTTGTGCTCTCCCAGGACAAACTAAGCTCTCATATTGTGCCAGTACAATACTTCTATTGGTCTATGAATAAGTCAACCCAGTTGACGTTAATTTTTTTACTAAAATTTCTAGATTTATACAAGAATCTATATGGTACATTTCACTTTCTAGCCAGAATTGATTCTTAAAGTGAATGTTTCTTTCTGTGGAATTTTATGTGGGCCTTCTCCAGTAAAACAAATACAAGGCAGTTACCTTTGTAGTTGAAATGAGAATCTTTCATTTGATCCAACTTGGGTCATATAACAAAAGGCTCAGTGCTTATCATCTGCTCCTTGCATGTGAATTTAAAAAAGGAAAGAGTCCTCAGGAAGTCATAACCCTTCTTCACCTCCTTCTTTTCTGTTCCCCCTCACCCCACTTATTGTATTATCATATTATGGGACAGAATTTATAGCATGGTTCTTTGTGACTTTTATAGATTCAGAATGTGTGGTGTCACGGGTCCTCTCACAACTCTTTGCTTTGATCAGTGTATATAAAATACAACATATTTATTGAGTACATTGTAAAAGAAACAGCACCATAATATTTTGACAGTTTAGAGATGAAATAGTTTCCATACATTTTGAGAAAATGTAAAAGAGTACTTTGTAGGCTTTAGTGCATATTGTGGAAATCCGGAATAAAGTGTGTATCACACAAACTGATCAAGGTGTGCTATAGGTTTGACTCCTAGTAAAATATGCAAAATGTATAGGTTTTTATTTTATAATACAATTATCAGTGTCTTACACGCACACACTTCCCAGCTCTGTTAAAACTGTATAATTTTAGCAGTACAGATCAGGCTAAGTCTTCTGTCAAGCTTCACCTTGAATTTAGCAATGCTAAGCACAAACAAAATATTAAAACATGAGATCAGAATATAAAAGGGGAAATGTCTGTATAAGTTTTGAAAGAAAGAAATGTATCAACTCAAGTGATTTGCTGTATGTAAAAAAATCCCCCTTCCAAAAAAAGGAAAATTCATTAAAATAGTTGGCCTTCCATATCCACAGTTTTTGCATCCATGCATTCAATCACCCATAGCTTGAACGTATTTTAAAATGATTTCAAAACATACACCTTATTTTTGTCATTTATATAAGTGACACCATTTTACCACCCAATGTTTGGGTTGAGCATCCACAGATGATGGGATTTATAGGGAATCCTGGAACCAAACACCAAAGGCTTGCTCCATATTTATTTTCTACTAGCTTGGGGACCCGGCGCTGCCCGGGTTATTTGAGAAAGGCATTGTGTGCCAAGGTTGGTCTGTATCAGTTGTTCATTTGGCTCACAGTGGTTTCGGGAAATGAGTGAAGGTACTTCAAGTCCCATAATCCATGGTCCATCCTCCTCCAAATTGCACCAGGATGTAGGGGGTTCTGTGTGCCAAATTTGGTCTTGATCAGTCATTGGATGAGAGTCGCAGCAGTCTCGGGAAGTGAGTGGAGGTACTTCAAGTCCCATCATCCATGGTCCATTTCCCTGAAAACTGCACCAGGGTGTAGAGTGGGTCATGGGGGCTCTATGTGCCAAGTTTCGTCTTGATCAGTCATTGGATGAGAGTCGCAGTGGTCTCAGGAAGTGAGTAAAGGTACTGCAAGTCCCATCATCCATAATCCGTCCTCCCCCCAACTGCACCACAATGTTGAGTTGGCCATGGGGGCACTCTTTGCCAAGTTTTGTCTTTATTGGTAATTGGATGAGTGTCGCTATGGTCTCAGGGAGTAGAGGTACTTCAAGTACCATCATCCATGGTCCATCCTACTCAAAGCTGTACCAGCATGTAGTGTGGGTCATGGGAGCTCTGTGTGCCAAGTTTGGATGAGGGTCACAGCGGTCTCAGGAAGTGAGTGAAGGTACTTCAAGTCCCATCAGCCATGGTCCACCCTCCTCCAAACTGCAGTAGGAGGTAGAGTGGGTCATGGGGGCTCTCTGTGCCAAGTTTGGTCTTTATCGGTCTTTGTTGGGGGCCACAGTGGTCTCTGGGAACAGAAGGGTTGGAAAGTACTCCAAGTCCCATCATCCATGTCCGTGCGCCCCCAAACCTCACCATGATGCGAAGGCAGTCATGGGGGTTATGTGTGCCAAGTTTGGTCTTGATCAGTCATTGGATGAGGGTTGCAGCGGTTTCGGGAAGTGAGTGGAGGTACTTCAAGCCCCATCATCCATGCTCTGCTCTTCTCCAAACTGCACCAGGACATAGAGTGGGTCACGGGGGCTCTGTGTGCCAAGTTTGATATTTATCGGTCTTTGTTGGGGGCCACAGTGGTCTCTGGGAATCAAAGCGCTTGGAAATACTACCAATCCCATAATCCGTGGTCCATCTTTCCCAAACTGCACCAGGACGTAAAGGGCATCATGGGGGTTATGTGTGCCAAGTTTGGTCCAGGTCCGTCACCCGTGCTGGTCAGAGTAAATGAGTGAAGGTACTGCAAGTCCCATCCTCCGTGGTCCACCCTCCTTCAAACTACACTGTAGCAGCAAATTAGGAGTCCCAGAACTCCGGGTGGCAAATAACCTTCTTACCAAAGGCGACGTGGACGCGCGGGCACAGGAACGAGAGAACGGACAACTGACTGTTTTCAAAGTGAAGTCAAGTTTATTGTAATTGGACACCAGCTGGTGGGGTTCACCCACAGAACAAGCTGCTCCGGGCAAATCCTAACATACATTCTAAGAGCATTCATGATATACCCCTCATGGCGGCAGATCTTGGCCCGCCCTTCTTTATGACCCCCCATTGGCCAGTGTCACAGAACACATTTCATTATCCAATTAAACACAAAACTTTCATTAGCATCACATCATTATCAGCTTCTATTCGTTTAACACTGTGGCGCAGCAAGAAATTCATTTCCCATAGAACAGTATCAGCAGCTCTGGCCAGCCTGTACCCAAATCGCAACATTTGCTTCTGCCTCTTCCCTGCCAGCAAAGGAGGGGGCAGACCCTTCTGCGCTTGCGTAGTTCTTATCCTATTAGCATTCAGGTAAACAAACCCATGCCATGTACTGCTTTGGCCAATCAAGGCTTTTGTTATCATTGAAGACACATGATGTACTTTAGCAAATCACTGCATACGCTTGGCGTACCAATCAGGGCACAGCATTTACGGCTTGCATGCCAGCGTGATTTCTGGCACAGAAAGCCAGCTATTCTAAAGCTCTTGCTTGTGCATCACTCTCCTCTGACTGTACTCCTGCTCAAAGTACCAACTCTGCTATAACACCAGGATGTAGCCTGGGTCTCGAGAATCAAGTTGTGTGCCAACTGTAGTCTTGTTCTGTCATTGTTGAGGCCTAGTCAGGAGAATCAAGTTAAGTAAGTCTTACTGTGAATTCAGGCTGAGGCCTAGTCAGGAGAATCAAGTTGAGGAAACCTTATTTAATTTGATAGTCAGGAGAATCAAGTT